>PVKA01017299.1:0-46070 GCA_004027165.1 Ctenomys sociabilis | reverse complement strand
CCATATCCATTTACAGCTCAGCTTAATATTATGGGCTCACGATGTATACTTCATTTTTATACTTTTATACTTTTCTGCTGGATGGTTAAGACCCAGATAGATTAAAACTTATATATCAACACATGAACTTTATATTTCCTATGTGGTCATTGAAGTCTTCTCAGGGTTTATCTTGTAGTCCTGTACATTATTCTGTAGTGGCTCAGTGGAATAACTACTTCCCTGGCAAGCACAAGGGCCTGAGTTCTATCCCCAGTTCCACCAAAAAAAGAAAAGGAAATTCCTGACTGCTTGATCTTTTCATTCTTTAAGTTGTGTGTATCTAGTATTTTGACTCAGTAATTAAAAAAGTATTTACATAGTGAAAAATAAAGTTTTTTTTCTTTCTTTCTGTTTGTTTGTGTGTGTGTGTGTGTGGTACTTGGGATTGAACTCAGGACACTGCACTTGCCAGGCAAGCACTTATTCCACTGAGCTATTTCCTCAGCTCAAGTTCTGTGGTTTATAAACCATGGAACTAGCATAAGGCACACTAGTTCACAACTTCATTTTACCTTCGGGCTTCCAGACCATGGCTTTTCTTTCAAAAGCAAAGGGTACTACGCATTAGTACTATTTCTAGTAAGCATCTATTTAAAGCCAGCTTACTAAAAAACACACGAAGCGAAAAATAATCATGTTATCCCTTACGCCAAACTCTTCCCTTATTATGGTCCCCAAATCATTGAATCTAAAAGTGTCATGGATATACAGCTATATCCTGTTTTTTTCCATCTGACAATAGAAGTATTATATAGAGAAGCCATTAGTTTGAAATATAAGTCATTAGAAATATCAGTCATTTTAGTCTCTCTGTTTGAGAGACTTTAGTTGTGTCACAGCTCTGATAGCAATCCCACACGTCTTATTTTGTTAGAACAAAACTATTATCAACAATTTAAATATATATAACCAAAATATAAACTATAATTTTATCACTAATGAAAGAGTATTTCTAAATGCTATATCTTAATGTTTTCTCACTTAACCTAATATGTTCTCCTACAATTTTATTTTTCAGCAGAACTGGGGATTGCACTTGCCAGAGAAGCACTTATTCCACCGAGACATCTCCCCAGCCCTACAATTACTTTTTATATAATGTATTAATTGTTATTTCTGTTACAGACATATACTCTGGAAATAAAAATAAATGATTTTGTAGCATTGGTTTTGTTTCATTTTGTTTTGTTTACTATTCATCGTCACAATTAATGTTTAATTTCATAGTTTTTCTTCTGTATCTTAATTTCAGAATATTACCAAAGGAACTTGATCCACCCACAGAAATTTGCATTACTGTTCAAGATAAACAAAGTGTAGCAACTTGCATGGGATATTATCCACAGCACTAGCCATCCAACTAGACCACTGGGGGCATTGCCTTGGGCTCTGTTTAGGTCTCCTGCTGGACTCATGGAGCATTGATATGGGATCTAGGCCCTCAGCTGGATTGTTTCCATCTTTAGTGCATGGACAGTTCACCTGCACTCTTTTTCATGTGACTTTTGTGCCAAATATTATTAAGTAATCCTCCGAATTAAAAGTCTTGTAATAAGTATTTTCCCTTGTGAACCCTAACTACAAAAAAAGGGCTTAGGAAGTACAGAAGACATGATAGAGAATGTGAGGCACAGCTCCTAAGCATGGAAACTGTTTTACTTGCATAAGTTCATCTATTACAATCAAATACCGTATTGATAAGAGACTGGGAAGTTGAACTTGAAATTGTCCAATGACTTTGTTGTGTGCTACATAAATCTCAAGTTAGGTGTCTTTGTGTACTTCCATAAGATTTGAAAATAGGGCCAGCTGATATGGAACCAGATGTCATGTAGCAAATTGGTGTTAGTGATGAAATTACACAAAAGTAGCTTCCTAAGCAATGTGAAAAATAAAATTAAGATATTATGGAGGTAGATAAAATATTTGTACTGGCATGATTGCAACCTCATCCAAGTTTTGAACTAGTGAAAGTCTTAGTCCTGGAAAGAAGAACTGGTCCATATCAACACCCCACTGATTCTAAGAGAACTTTGGAAATAGCATAGTGTTTGCTGTAAGAGATATTTAACAGCAATGACTATAGTATTTCAGTATCTGAAAAGGAATAAGGAACTCTCCATAGAATCTAAGGACTATGGTTTAAAGCAACTAGAGAATTCATAAAGAAGTATCAGAAATTCTCTGAAAACTACATTGTCTATTCAAAAGGTATTCCTAAAAGAGGGGCTATTACTGTTTCTTCTTCAAATGTTCCCCTTTCCTTCAAATACATTTGTCCCTTTATTTTTGTCTCTTTCCTAAGCAGTTCTGGAAGTTCTCCTTCATATCTTTAATGTCACTCCCATTGCTGCGTAAGGGTCTTAAATCAATGTTTAAATTTTAACTTTCGTAGTTACTTATTTAATTTAAGCATTCACTATATGACTTGATCACATCTATTCTCCAAAGGAAATCAAAAGTCAATCAAAACCTAATTAATTTTTTTTGATTATGACATTTAATGATCAGTAGTCCACTAACTTCATATATAATATATTATTAATAATGATCTAAATTAATAAGTACTCTGATCAGTAATTAGATATGACATACAACATTTATTAATGTATTAATAATATCCTTCTCACTGAAACATTACCAGACTTAGTACTCAGAAGAACAAATGTTTACATCTGGGAGTCATAGAGATAGCTCAGATGAATAAATGCTTGCCTAGCAAGTGCAAGGGCCTGAGTTCAATCCCTGGTTCCAAAAAAAAAAAAAAAGTTTATATCTATCGTCTTACAGTTTCTATGGCACAGGAACCTAGTCAGTGCTTATGAGCCCTGTACTTTAGCACTACACAAAAGCTACAGCAAAGATGCCAGTAAGCACAAACTCTCAGATAAATGCTCAGCTTAGAAGATTCAGTTTCAAAAGTCCTGTAGCTGTCCAAGAATCAGATTCAAACTATGAAGCTAAATTTCAGTTCCCTATTGGTTATTTTCTAAAGGTGCTCTCAATTGCCATCTTATGGTCAAACTTTATTAAGTTGTATATTTGGAGAAGGCAAAAGAGATCCTTCAAGGAAGACAGAAAGAACAATGTCATACTACCTAAGTGTGCTAGGGCTGGCCTTTCATCTTTGCCATATTTTGTTGGTTACACTGAATTCACTGGGACCCACTGTAGAGCAAGGGGAAAAGAAGCACATGAAGGAATTTAAATTATTTAAGAGCTACCTTAGAGATAGCTTAATTTAAGTACTAGCTAAAATGTAGTACTGTTGTTTTTTCTGTCCTTTTCTTGTTTATTTAGTTGTTTTCAGTTCAGAGTTGTTGAAAGGGAATCTTTCCTACATTGCACAGATTGATACTAAAATTTTGTATTCAATTTTATTTTTCCTTCTCAGCCTTCTACGCCAGCAAGTCTCTCTCCAAGATAATAAAAGCTGCACAAAGAAAAGTCAATATAGGAAATAGAAATGAAGCTCTTTTTACTCTAAGGGGGTAAAATTTGCTTGCTAATCTGGCTGGAAATTCTATAAATACCAGTGAAGTTGCATTGTAACATAGCAGTAGAAACCCTTCTCACATCTTGTGAGTCATTCACAAAAGAGTGATGTCTGAGTCAAGTGGTCTTTCAGATTTCTCCTCCTTATGGGCTTCTCATTTTGAAGTCAGAGAACAAGCGCTCACAGGGAACAACAGACACAGGGTCAGGTTCTGAATTGCTTCACAGTGGATGTGTAAATGAAAAGAAATTTTGAAAGCTTTTTTTTTTTAAAAGAACATAAGGAAACCCTTAGCCTCTGTAATGATGGGAAAAGAGGAGTGAATTATTCTGCAATTTTCTTTAGGTTTTTGCAAGAATGTAGATCAGTGGAGATTAAGTGAATGTTGAGTCAAGGAAACTAAGAGTTCAGAAGTTATCTTTGGATAAACTTTTGCTATTTTCTTTGTTATACAGTTTTGCATTAATTTTTATCTTGAAAATGTGTTCATATATCATTATTACAGTAGTGACTTATTTGATTTCTTCTTCAGGTTTGGATTCCTGACAAGTTCCTCACTTGCCTCTTCCCAAAGGGGCCTCTAGCTCCCTTCATTTAGAGAAATGACTAAAAAAAATTCCCACTTCAAAAGGTACACTTAAAAGAAGAGCTACCTGATCTCCTAAAAAGGATAAATTGAACAGTAAATCAGAGAAAGTGCTAAAATAAACTGTGGAAACAAGACGATGACTTCAGTATGACCAAGATGGAGAAAAAAAACTAATTCACCCTACCCTCTGCCTCCACTGGATGTCTGTCTGTGCTATTCTGAGAGCACAGGGGAAAACTATGGTGTCATCATTATTATTTCTGAGCTGTTATATACAGACTCTTTCCATAGTACAAGAAAACTCCTATAAGTGCCAGTGTGTGGAGAGGGCACCATCACTACAGTACAAAATTCCAGCGGGACTGTCATCGGTGACACCTTGACCCAAAATTGCACTTGGAAAGTGTATAGTATCCACTGGCATTCTTGATGTTTTCCTTCCTCAAAATAAATAGTAGGAATTTCTTTACCCAAAGCTAATTGGATGTGTAAAAATAAAACTATTACATTTTTTTCAGCCACCTTGAACAGTGACTACTAAGATGAACAGAATTATGAGAATGCAGTAAGTGAGCATAATTGTGATTCAAGAAATGCTAGAAACTAGAAGTTTCATAGAAATTGATTCAATTTGTAATGGTCAAGTTTCCTCAAAAAGAACGGCAGACGTACCAGGCAGTCAAGTATGATGGAGTAGGCTAGTGACATGCACAAAATCGGACATTGATTGATTTCAGCCTTTCTCCTATTCCAATAAGGGAGCTTTTCGCATTGAGTTTATCTGGGGAACATGCAACATATACAAGAGCAGCATGAACAGAGAATGCCTGTTACGTTGGTCAAGTAAAATTAGGCTCATTATATAGATGATTTTTCCTTTAGGAAAAATGGGAAGCCACAACAAGAGCGGTGCTGTCTTCATCAGGTGTCTGTGTTTGACATGGTTAAGACATGTGTAACTCCTCAACCATGGCTCCTCAGGCCTTCTGGATCCTTCTCCTCTCAGCATCTCCACCAATTCCAGCTTTGGAAAGGCACTAGGCACAAGTTAGATAAATGGCACCCTACACACTAAAATAAGGCTTAAAATCCTAAAGACATGTTAAAATATATGTTTAGCATTTGTATATCTCCCTGTCCAAAGCACCATAGCAGTATACTGCTTTCTCTGTTGGATATAGCAAGTGTAAGTGTAGATGGATCAAAGTTGATTCTTGGAGTCATGATGCCAAACTGATATGCTTGCTGGTAGGATATGCATGAGTTTTATGACTAAACATATTTGTTATAAAATGAGGTGTGTAGCAGTGAGGGAGATATAGATATTTTATATTCCATGCATCTTTAGTAACAAGTATACCACACTTGCTCAGTGCTTATCTCTGTACTCTAAGGCCTATATATACATTTGTTTCTGTATATACAATTTTGTATTATATTCTGGCTTAGCTTATTGAAATTATATTTCTTTTAGTTTTTTTTTTCCCATTTTTTAGACAGGTAGTGCAGTGCAGGCTGATCTTAAACTCATAAGATAGCACGAGTTGGCCTCAATCTCTCAAATTCACAGTAATCCTTCTTTTTCTTCTACTTTCTATTGTTATTTTTACAGAGATTGAATTCAGGACCTTGCACTTGCCAGGCTTGTGCTGCTAAGATAACTTTCCGGCCCTTGTCTTTGTCCTCTGTGAGTTGTTAAGGCATGTGCCACCAGGCTCAGCTTCGCAACATCATTTTTATCAATACTATATGATAACATAGGGGCTAATCATTACTTAAGTGATATTTTATCATGACATGTGCTATACAGATAGTCTATATTATTATTTGGGTATTTCTCGAAATAATGACCCAATTAGTGAAATTCTTTCCATAACTCATATTTTTAAAAGATAATCATTTATGTTTCAGTAAACTAGTGGAAAGTTTTTGAAACTTTTAGTCATTTAGTTCTTAAAACATAATACATGCTGTCAAATCTACTTGCATTTTAAGGACATACATTGTGTAAAATGTCACATAAATTATTAACGATACCATAGCACATGAAGAGTCCTAGACTGGTTAAGAATGTTGTGATGTTTGCTAATTAACTCTCTTTTATTCTTGTGTCCTTGTATATGACATCTACACTCTCTGAATCTCAGTTTTCTCATTTATAAATTGAGGCAGTGGACAGGGATTTCTCCAGTATCTTTTTAAAATCATACCTGCTACAAATATCCCTGACCAAAACTTGTCAAGTGGATTAATATAATGACCAGTTTTATTTTAATTCCTCAGTCCTAACTACAGCATATATAGGAGGGAAAATTTCCTTATGGTTTCAAATGCACATGTTCACCAATATTAAAGCTGTTAAAGTTTTTACAAAAATTCTGCATTACCATTTTACCTGGATAATTCAAATTTTTATAAATGTTTATGCATGAAGTGAGAGTTGCAGTTTGTGTTTCTTTTAGAAATTCACTCATACTTTAAAAGAATAATGTTTATCCATAGGAGGATAGCATTATCTGTTTCACCATCTGTTAGGGACTATACTGTAAGTATAACACAGGTTATTGCTGCAAACCACGGTGTGAATTCTTACCTGAGAATCTGTAATGTGCAATAATCATTAAAGTACATGAAGGCTTTGAGCTTTTCCTCTCACAAATTACAGCATAAAATGTTGCATTTGCCTTTGGACACAAATTTCTACACTTGAATTTATTTTGTGTCTTTTTGAAAATGCTGAAAAATGGGAGAAAATATTTGAAAGAACAAGGGATAATATGTTTCAATACATAAATAACTGAGCTATATTATAAGATGGCTATTGCAAACGTGGTATGGTTCTATTACCAAATACAAAACTGAGTTTTTGAGGAATAACTATGTTATACTTTGTATTCAGTACCCATGAAGCACTATAGAAACATGCTATGCAGCCAAAGGGAAAAGAGGTTTATATTTTTACCCATAAAATGATCTGTAAATTGAGCATTGCAGGATCTTAGCACTGATGCTTTTCATATAAGGAAACAATTATTGTTTCCATATTGTTAAATAAACTCACAGGGGAAAGATACTCATTTGTTGGAGAGGCCATTCCCATAAGCGAGTATTTCCAGACCGGTGACTTTTGTTGAGCTCTAAAGCCTAGGACACTGCTTCTTTAATTCTTTTCTCACATGAAGTCTCCACTTGTTCCAAATACTAATGTAGTTCAGCCATTTCGATGGACTTTGCTTGCCCTCCTTTGCAGTTTATTTCTGAACTTTCTGAAAACGTTGTGAGCCAGCAAAATCATTGAAATTGAACTTACATCGTTATATGCTTTGAAATTTTTTTTAAAAAAAGAATCATCAGTCTTTTAGAAATATCACAAAGACTATGACTGAGCCCACCGCACCTTTGTTTTCCCATCTTGATATTTATGTTAGAGTTCCAATTTTGTATCTTCTAAGCTAAAACTTCCATAACATGATGCTATTTTGTCTATTCATGTTTCATTCACAGTTATAGTAAAACATCTGCTTCACTGCTGGCAAAGTGCCGTGAGTTGCTAAGTTTGTTTCTCTAAAGTGGCATTTTATTCTTTGCTTAGTTCTCTTGTAGTTTAAATAGATGTTTGGTAATCTATGCCATCCATCAACATACAGTAATAATTTTAGGTGCAAAGGAAAAAATAAAATGGTAATTGGAAAAGAATTCAACATTTTTCAGGCTATTTCAGGAGACAGTTAACTACATGTCTATATTAATATGCAAATAAGTGTACTGGATATAATTTTATTGATCTAATGATATCATGCTCTATTCTCCATATTCAAATTGACTGCATAAAATGATACATTTTGTTAATTTTAGAAGTGCTTAACAAATTACATATGGCTCATTGTGTCCACGATGTATTGCTCTGGAACTATTAAATGCGCAGAACTTTAAAGATCAGAGATCTGAAGAGTCCAGAGTACTGGGAGTAAGTAAACAGTGTTATCAGGACACAGGAGAAAGTGTACAAAGACTGCCACTTTATGTAAGCTGTGACATTTCATCCCTCACATCACCAGAGTGCAGCAGACCTTCAAAGAGACAGCAGAGGCTCCGAATGTCTCCGCCTCACGCTCCTCCCATCCTTTGTTGTCCTACCACTACCCTGCTCTGCTTGTCAGCTGCAGAACACAAAGCATGTGAGGCTTTTGATTTAGTCCAGATGTGTCAGTCTCTAGTAAAAAAAGTGGAAATACATCGATGGAAGGATGGAAGATATTCTTTACATCCCACCCCTTTTGTCCTCTACCGTGTGCTTTTGTCTTTTCTATACTTGAAAACTTGTGTCACAGAGGACCTGAGCAAGCTTTTCAGCTACCAAACCCTCTCTGATATAATGACAGCACAGTCATATGCCTTCTTGCAACTTGAAATACTAAATGCCACTGTGTTCTTTGTACTAAAGAGCAGTAAGATAAAACCAAGACAATTAACATCAAAGATAGTTTGTACTGTGCTATCTTCTGCAACCACCCAGTTCCAGCTGGTCACCATTGTTCTGTTTCCTGCAGCCCCACATTCATTTTCCCTTATGTTAGACCTTCACCTGACAGCCTTTTCCCTGATAGTTTATCCCTGGAGGAACTAGGTTCCTGACAATTATTGATCCAGGTAGGCATTGATCAGAATGATCAAGAAAGGAAGGATCACCTTCCATTTCTGCAGTCTAGGAATAATTCATTGTGTCACTAGTGGTTTGTATTTCTTAACTAGTGTCACCCTTCTCTGCTGTTCAGTCATCAGTGGGAAAACATGTCAGAAGCCAGAGTGAATTTCCAAAGCTCTGGGATCATTAATGTTACTTAATGTGAATGTTTGTGTAGCCTGTGGAAGCCCCTGCACAGCAGAGGCTAGAGTCTCTGGACAGGAGAAAAACAAATCTCTCCCACAGAACATTCCTAAAGGTGATCACAGTGATGCTAGATGTCTCCTTTATTTCCTTACTGTTGCAGATGTGACAGCAGAACTGGCTTCTAGCTTAAAGAAACTATCTTTTGCAAGACATAGTATCCCAGTTACGCAGTAATTGTTCTTTTTTGACATTTCACCATTTTATCAATCCATGCAATCAAGTAAATACATTTTGTTTGCTGTGAATGCATCACTATACTATAAAAGGGCTGTCAAGTTCAAAAGAGGAAGAAAACTGGACACAATATGCTGCCCAGCTAAGAACTTGTTGCTGGCAACATCATTACATGTACAAATGCAAATCTCTTTTCCAAGGTTAAAAAACATTAGTCCTCCATGTCAGAATCTATCTAGTATGATTAATCTGCTGCTACCTTGAACAGATTTCTACTCACCTTGCACCATCTGTGGCATGATGCCAGCGCTGGAACTCTATCTTTCCTTCTACAATAGTAAGCACTCAGTGACATGACAGCCAGATAAGTGACTGCCATGTTACTGGTGCTGACATTGACCTTCATTCTTGCCTTCTTGGCCACTTACCCCACAGGCTCTTTGAGCAAAAGAAAGGGAATGAATTGGCACTGACATTGTGATATTTCATATCTATCTCATCAACTAGGCCTGATTATCACAATGCATATGTTGTGCTTGACATTAAATAAGAAAACATCACTTTCATGTTCTGCTATAAAAGTGTAAATTTTAGTTCTTTACCACAATCCACAAGCCAATGTGTTCGTCTTTCCTTACTAATTGCCACTTATCTAACAAGCATCTTACCACTGAGAGTAATCAGAAGACGGGCTAGGGGCTGGGGAGATGGCTCAGTAAAACAAATGTTTCCCTGGTCAGTGCAAGGGCCTGAGTTCAATCCCTAGTTCCGCCCCCTCTCCCAAAAATGATGATGGGCTACGCTGACTTTTTTTCCTCCCAATAGTCATGAATAATATTCATGAGGCCTTGAAATGATTTTTGGGTGAGAAATAAAAATAATAGTTGTCATGAGTGATTTGTGGCTCTCTGACCATTGTACATTAAAGGAGCTTTAATCTACAGTATTCGGAGTGTGACAATATTTTCATAGATGTTTCAAAGATTATTAAGTTACAATCAGATCATTAAGGTTGGATCCAATTTACTGTCTTTTTAAGAGAAACTTAGGAAATACTGAAAGACACTGGGTATTTTCAGGCATAATATGACTGCGTGAGGGTGTAAGAAGACAGCCTACTGCAACCCAGAGAAAGAGGGCTCAGAGACCAAATGCACTACAGTTTTTTTTTTTTTTTTTTTCTTGGATTTCCAGACTATAAAGTTGAGAAAAAAATTCTGTGTTTTAAACTAACCACTGCGTAGTGGTTTGCTATAGCAGCTTTAGGAACCAACATATGTAGAAGTTGTAGGGATCCATATGTTATCTACATGCACCCAAAAGGAGTTTCTATCTGATATTTTCATTTCAGAATCAAATGTGGCAGTGCAGATGTGCAGATCATATTTCATGCATCAGTGAAATAATTAGCCTCATGTTTTAAAATAATTTTCTCAGATCGAGTATTAACTAGATGCCACTATAGATTAACTAGATGATAACCTCAATTAAAACATATACCCAAACCAAACTATTTCTTCTAAAAGAGTACAGTGGAAGGCCCTTGTATTTCACAGTATTAATTTATTGACGTTTTCAACTTTTTGCACTGTGTCATTCATGTTATGGATAGCTGTAGATCAATTCACTATATTTTCCTGTATCATTGTGTTATTAAAATGCTATTTAACAGTGGGAGTCACACATTTTTAAGTTTCAGGCTATATTACAGAGGCTTGCTATGTAATTCAGACTCATAGTGATTCTCCTGTCTCAACCTCTCCAGCAGCCAGTGCAGCATGCAGTGCCTGGGATCAAACTCGTAACCTTGAGCTTGCCAGGCAGGTGCTTAGGTGAATGAACAATCTCCCCAGCCCTACTATGAGCAATATTCATAGAACCTTAAATATAAATCTTACGATTTGGAATAGTTGAGTTACAAAGAGTATTTATTTTTTCTGCTTTGGATATTGTTGATAGCGTTCCTGCTGTACATGACACCTGAAAGCTGAAATCACTCCATGGATCTCCCAACACATGTAATTTTCAGTCTTCTAATTTTGTTGACTTTGCTTGGTTTTTCTCAAGGTGTTACCCTACGTCATGAATTTTAACAGTGTTTCATATTTTTATTTGGACACTGGATAAGCTCTCTCACCTCTTGCATGTAGACATCTACCCAAAAGTCTTATGAATAAAATGAAGTCTTTTGGAGCTAACTAGATCTACGGCATGAGAAAGTAGATTATGGGCATGCTGTACTTAGGATAGTCCACTTACTGGAACAGCATAGTTATGAGTCGGGCTGAATGTAATTACACAGGAAAGAAGACCTGCCCTGGATGTGAGTGATAGCACCAATGGGCTTACACGCTGAATGCAATAGAACTTCTGGCTACCCCCTTCATGCCATGCTGCTCTGCCTGGGAGCCAGGCAAGGATGACCTGAAACCTTTGCCAACTGGGAGCTCAAGTTTTCCTCCTTTAACTTGTGGCTGATGGGTATTTGGTCCTAGAAACAAGAAAATAACTAAGATAACCTGTTTTGTGAAATGCTCATTTACTTATTCAGGTAACATTATATATCTTATAATTAGGCAATGTTACAATACTTAAATATGATATCTAGTACTATTAGTTATTGCAACCACATGTATCTTATTCAGTAAAATATATTTTGCTTCAGAAATTTAATGCTTACTTTTACCAAAAAGAACACAAAGCTATCATTGAGACACTGACACAAATGCAAAGTTTGTTTCAAATGATAGTCATGAACTCATTGTGCACAAAGACAGGCATAAATTTTAAAGGAGGCAAAATGACTGAAATATCTAGAATTATTTTTAACATCAGTACATTGAAACTGGGAGGAGAAACATCACGAAACCAGCCATACAAGCAAGAGACAGAGAAATGAAAAACGTAGGAGGAAAAGAGGAGGGTGGAAGAGGATAGCTGAGGGAAAAATAAAGGAATCAAAGAGGAAGCAAACTGAGGAGAGACAAAACAGAAGGCAGAGGAGGGAAGGGAGAGAAAATGTCAGAGAAGGTCTTATCTCAGACCTAGGAGGTCATCACAGCCTCCGTTTCTTTTACCTTCACATATAACCTTGTGGAATTGCTTCACTTGAAGAGTCCATCAGTAATGACTGGACCTTCAGAAGGTTGGGAAAGCGTCCAGTGCACCAGAGCATGGAATGCGGCATTCTTTGGGAGGCTTAACAGAAGCTGGCTTGTTTCTCTTTATTGACCCTCACTTGTCATAGCTCAAATTTAGACTGTATCGCAGTTTCTCTTTTTCTATTGCAATTTCATTTAAAAAGTGTGACACAAATTTGATGACAACGATACATAATATAATGAACACTGTGAATTTTCTGTTCTGGATTTCAAATATTCCTGTTTTCCTTATTTCACATTACTTTGTTTCTGTTTTGGTTTCTTTAAAACAAAAATATAAAAACCAAAAATACTTTAGTTTATAGCTGTAATTTTGTTTTATAAAAAGTCAAAAAATTCTCGTATCACTTGCTCACAGTGACCATCATGGCCCCCATGAACCACTCAGCTGCAGCCTATCTGCCCTTCCAAACATCTCAAGTACCACTTTGTATTAAATCTCTGCATTATTATCTGCACAGAACCCATCCTAGGGCAAACTGTTTAGGTTGACTTTATTTATGAACCTCAATGGGATACATTTTTGTGTCTTCCTTAAATCCTACCTTTGCAGTGACAAGAAGGTCATTTCCATAAAACAGGAACTCAACATATTTGCAAAATTTGTGTTCTTTTTGAATAATATGATGAAACTATTTCTAAAGAAAGGACGGAAGTGACGCAAAAATGCCATCTATTACTCTCAAGTTCATTCAATTACAAAAATGAAAGTTGCACAGACTTTCACTGTTATCAAACTATAAATTTTTTTTCCTGCACACCTGTCAGAAAACAAAGATTCACACAGAAACTTCCTCTAGTTCAAACTGTACTCAAATTTACAGATATAAAAAGTTCACTATGGTCCAAAACATAAGTTACAATCTTGATTAATTTAAAAATACTTTAACAAAACCTTTTTGAGTGTCTCATTATGATAAAGCTCTTGTGTTGGTATATAAGTTTTGTTCTACCTAGGTCTTAACCATCCAGCAGAAAAGTATAAAAATGAAGTATACATCATGAGCCCATAATATTAAGCTGAGCTGTAAATGGATATGGTTGACAATTTCTTTGAATAATTCACTATGGTTGCAGAATGCTGGACTGTGTTGGATTGTGGTGTCGAGTTCAAGCACCTAAGTTAGTTGAATGTAACACATAAAATCAAATGCAATGTTTAAAATCAAATAGGAATAGTAACATTTCTAATGTCAGACATAAAGCAGATGGCCATGTTCATAGTTATCACATTATCTAAGCAATCTGTAAACCACTGCTTCCGTGAGAGTGAACTATTACTTTAATTTTGGTCAACATCTGTGATTTTTACATTGGAGAATAACCTGGTAATAAAAAGAACAATGGTGCATACCAGGGGTGCTGGATTTCTTTTTGTACTTTCTCACATAGCATATTTGAAATAAAGCAAGATGATTGCACTTTTATTAATGTGACAGACCGACAATGGAATGTTCATGGCTCTCATCTTTAGTTGTGTTATTTCCAAGTGCCCAATTATCTTTTCGTGTAAGTGGAATTGAAAGATACTACCTCGATTTAGAAGGAGGGAAATGACACACATTAAAAGTGAATAAAGGATTCATCTAATGAATGCTAATACCTTTCCTTGCATTGTTCAAGCGTTCACAATGTTGTGAGTACTGAAAATAGACATTCATATTGTGGAGCGCTAAGATTAATATTCCAAAGAGAGAGAGAGAGGCCAATACAAATCTTATTTATGTAACAATTTATTAAATACATTTTAATTTTGTAGAATTGGCTACATTTTATGACTCAATAATGAGTCAAATCAGATAGGTTCTTGTTTTTCCTTCAGATTTATTATTTAGAAAAAATCTTATTTAATTTAAATACATTCCACACAATATTTTTACAGACCGTATACCAATATGTACTATATTAATAAATATTTATTTAGTTTTAGTGTTTAATTTTATGCTGTGAGATCTTTGATGAGAGAAATGACCTTTGCTTATGTTCAAGAGAATAGACCTTATTCCTTTAAATCAGGGGCCGGGGAGATGGTTCAGTGGAATAAGCGCTTTCCTGGCAAGCTCAAGGGCATGAATTCAATCCCTGGTTCCACAAAAAAAAAAAGTATTTCCTTTAAATCAAAGATTATGGAACTAGATGGTTTTCAATTTTTTTAAAGGTATAAGACATATGCCCTAGGGTGAATTAGATTCTTTCTTTCTTTTTTCTTTCTCTCTCTCTTACTCTCTTTTTCTTTCTCCATATCCCTTAGTAAAATAGAAATTTTAAAAGACCACAATTATTTTATTCTATTATGGTTGCAATAGGTTATATTATACTTATGATTGTATATCAAGACTTCCAGGAAGTGTCTCATATCTAGTTCTAATTAAAATATTAACTTAAAAACTATAGTGAGCTTCTGCCTTACAAAATTCCAGTGCAAGATATAAGATAGAGCTCTGCATTATTTGTTCAATGAATAAATACATTGATGAGTGAATAGTGAAATCATATTATGCTTTCCTTCTCAAGTGAGAATCGATTAAGCAAAATTAATTGATGATTTAAGTTTCTAAACAGAGAAAGGGGCACTAATGTCAAAAAATACTCAGTAAGTACTCCACAATATACTTCTTACTAAATATCACTTTGCCCATGAAAGTTTACCACATATATCTCAACTATATTTGGTAAGTGTCAGCCACAATAATCTAAGTTTTCCTAAATGAATTTCATATCATAAGTTATACTTCATATAATATTCATTTTTAATACTATGCCTGTGGGAAAAGTAATACAAAGGTGAAGTCACTTTAATTATTTAAATTTAAACTGAATGCCAGAAACACTCTAAGAAGCAGGGGCTAATCCAAGGCACTTTACATTTCTTAGCAGATCCAATGCTCAGGAGGTTAGCGGTCACTACCACTTGCAGAATGTAGCTCATCACAGCAAAGAAGGCAGTGAGAAATCCAGGTGCCACATAACCACAACCACGTCAAAATGAGAATGGCATTGGTGGAAAGAGGTAGAATGATCAAGGTAGCACAAATACCATCATTGATGAAAAATGCAAAATCATTCATTCATTTAGCAAATACCTTATTGTGCTTCACGTATGCATAAGGTGCTTACCATAGAACTGCACAAGATATACAACGTGTGGATAAATTCATGTAGTGAATAAGTAGAGCATAGAACAGCAATAGGTAGATACATAACTACATAGATTCAAAGAGATATGGTAATAGAGATAAATAGATATAAGACAGGTGAATGAATAGACAGACAGACTGACAGATTGATGAGAGGTCAAGTGCAAGGATAATAGATAAGTACGTAGTCTGCTAGTCCTGGCAGAATGACAACCTCTAAACAAACATAAAGAAAATGGCATAAACCTATTTAAGGTTAAAATGAATTCTGATGTGCGTGCATGTGTGTGTGTGTGTGTGTGTGTGTATATATATATATATATATATATATATATATATATATATATATATATATATACTTACTCTGAGAAGCAGTGGTAAATCCAAGGCTCTTTGGAATGCTAATGTTACATCTGAATGTCAGGATAAAGTATTTTCAGAATGTAATAGAGTCAGTGAAAAGGGCACGAAATGGGAGAGCACCCGAGTGAAGGAGGAAGTGTCCTTGTGTTCTGGAGAGGTCTAGATGTCTGGAGAAATAACAGAAATTGTTAGAGAAGAGATGAGAGAGACAGTGGCCAGGCAATCCTTGCAAGATAGAGTTGGAACATTGACTTTTGCTCCAAATGAATAAAGAATACGTTAAACACTTCTGCACAGTGAAATGGCATGAACTAACTTACATTTTAGCATAGTCAGTCAACCTCCGTGGAGAACAGACCACCAGCAGAAGGAAAGTGAGTCCCTGGAGACACTGATAGAGCTGCACAGGAATGGGAAGTACTGAGAAGCAGCAGGGATCTGCCAGCCTTAGGAAGAGAAGCGCAGAACAACCATTCGGGAAACATTTAAATACATGCAGAAGGGGACCAGTGTATTTAATTTTATTCCTGTTTTAATGACTTTGTTACATTCATGCAAAGTATCATACTATTTCATAAAACAGAAAAGGAAGAAATCATCCTGTCTATCCTCCTTCCACATAACATCATAAGACAGCATTTATAACCACTATTGTCATATAATCTTTGTTATTTAACTGAGAAGCTGAATATTGGACATTAGCTCAATCTCTTTAGAGTATTCCTGTCAATTTGATGTATACCTGTCTTTTTGTGATAATAGTTAAGTTAATGTTTGGAAACTATATGGTATGTATTAGTGGATTTATTTATTTATTTATCTATCACTTTATTTATTTGGTACAGATCTTGCTATGCAGCTTGGACTCATAGTGATTCTCTCAGCCTCACCAGTGCTGAGATTCCAGGCAGGCACCACCACCTCTGGTTTCAGTGTGCCCTGGGTCGGCACTGCATGCGGTGCCAGGGATCAAGCCCAATCCTTGCACTTGCAGAGCAGGCACTTAGACCGCTGAGCTGTCTCCCTAGCCCAATGTCTGGTACATGTTGGATAGCTAAATATGAACTATTATACATATCTCTAAATTTTATGATTTGCAGAAATGATTTACTTCTTTACTAATAATTTTGCATAAATCATCATATGTAAAAATTAATAACTTGAATTTATTTATTTACTTATATGGCTTTTTTTTTTTTTTTGGTTTAACCATGGATTGAACTCAGGCCCCTGTGCAGGCCAGGAAAACGCTCATTCTACTGAGCCCCTTGAATGTATTTATTTTGTTAATCTATGAGTAATAGTCTATTAAATATTTCAATTGCTTTAATGTTTAATATGTTTATTGCCCAATTTGCATAAGGTTTTCTTGGGAACAGGAAATAGCCTATGAAAATAAATACTCAAATTAGTCTTTTAATGCAATTTTATCACATTAGATGACTAAACTTTTATCACCTCTCAAATACTATTTTTTTGAAAGGAGGAGAGATTTATTTTAGCTCACATTTTTTTAAAATTTATTTTTCATTTTATTGAAGTACAAATATCAATCAGACAGTTTTAAGACACCTTAACAAGACAAATTCAATAAATTAATACATTGCAAACTGTTTTCATAATGTTTTGGTATCGTACAAGGTGCATACATGATATTATATTTACAGATATTATTTTAGCAGATGTCTCTTATCAGTAAATTAAGAGTGTAGCTTCTTATCTTATTTTTTATACCTGAATTATATCAAAAATTCAATAATTATTTTCCGAGTGGATGACCATAGTACTAGAAGCCGACATAATATCCTATCCAACCACCATTAGTGCAGATCTTGCCTCTCATAAGATTATGTAGAAGCACAGCATTATCTATCCCAACTGTACTGTCTATACACACACATCATGATTTTTTTCTTTCTACACCCCTTCCTTTGTCTACACCTGTCAAAGGTGGGCACTCCATTGCCATTCAACTAACTCAAATACTATTAAACATTCTTTTTGTTGCCAAGCACTATTTTGAGTTTACAGATTCACAGTAGATAATAGAGAAAACAAAAGTAATTTGATGACTATCTGCAATAAACACAAAAATTGAGAGACTTTTTAGTTTTATTAGAACATGTTCAATGTATACAATGATTACATTTCTTGTGGGATATATGCACATTGCACATCTTAAATCTTTTTATGTTCTTAATTTTTCTAGTGTTAGATTTAGTAAAAATACTAAATATGGTTTTGTAAATTTTAGGTGGTAGTTTTTCAGTGGCAAGCCAATACAAAATTTGACAACAGCAATCTGGGGTTTTGGATTCCTATTCTTAGCACTATTGATAAGAAAGTTCTGTTGAGAAGTTTCATTTTTGCAAACTCTCTGAGAAGTGAGAGGAAAAATAATCATGTTTGGAAGAACACTTCCCAAGGGAAGGAAAAGCAGTCATAAACACCAAGATGGGAGGCGGTACACAGTCTCCAGGACTGCAGAAACTCTGCATTGTCGGCAAGGAATAGGAAAGACTGGTTATCACCAGGACTGGGAGAGAGCAGCTCACATGACGGTGACTCCAACATGCATTTCTCTGATGGAAACACTCTTTGAAAGTACTTCTCTGGAAGAGAACTGATCTGCATTGTATGAGTCTCATTTTATCTGCTACTTTGTTTTTTTTTTTTTCTTTTTCTTTCTTTTGTTTTTTCCATATTTAGTGCAGGGTCAACAGGGTCTACAGTGTCTCACTACATAGATTAGACTCATAGTGATTTTCCTGTTTACAGCCTCTCAAGTGCTGGGATTATAGGCGTGTGCCACCAGGCCCAGTCTCATTTACTATGTCAGCGCACCCTGTGGGCCAGGCCAGCACAGTAGGCCAGAGATCAAACCTCGTACCCCTGTGTCTGCCTAGGCAAGCGTTTTAATCCACAGAGCTATCTGCCAGCCACTTGGCTGCTACATTGAGATAAGGTTTGGATTTAGAAAGAGCCAGACAGGAAAATCATTGCAGTAGCTGGGATGAGAGCTGATGATGCTTCATCAGATATTACCAGTGGAAGTTGTAAAGTCTTTGGATATTGTTACCAGGATTGGATTTTTATTTTCTGTCACTTTGTTTTTTTTGTTTTCATACTTTGTTTTGTATTGTATTTTGCTATTATATATATTTTTTCTCTATTCTCCTTCCTGGCATTTAAGTAATACTAAGGTAGTATAGGGTGGATCCTTGCCACAGTGTTGCTGATAATCTACTGTAACTTCCTTCGTACCTTATACTTGTGAATTTTTGTATTTGTATAACTGTTGAAGATATCTTCAATGTTTGTAAATTGGATGGTTTTTATTTTTTCTCTCGCTCTCTGTATATAATCACAGAACACTTGTCTTCTATTTTATAAGCATATATAATCATCAAAACTGTTATCATTTTATCTTTATCATCAATTTTATCAATAAGCACCTTTTTTATTTATATATTTTGAGTATTTTTAACTCGATTTTCATAATGTTTTCCCTAAAACTTTCTTCCACAAGTAATAAACAATTCCTTATTTATACGAGAATAGTATATTTAATCAGAAAACAGCTATTGAGACAAAGGTGACATTCTTAAGAAAAAATAATCTATTTTCCTTACCTCCTATAATTTATTTTTATTGAATCTTGTTTGTGTATTTTAATACAGGGTCTTATTACATAGACCAAACTCATAGTGATCCTACTGTTTTCAGCCTCCCAAGCACTAGGATTATAGATGTGCACCACCACACCCAGTCTGCCGCAGCATGCCCTTGGGGTCGGCTGCGTGGCATTCCAGAGATCGAACCCCAGTCCCTGTGTCTATATAAGCAGGGGCTTTAATCTGCTGAGCTAACTGCATGGCTCTTTTTTTATTTTTTTTAAACAGGATGTAAAATATATAATACATGCTGTTTGGTTCTTTGCTATGTCTTTTGGACTTTCTACTACTAAATAATTAATAGTTAATTAAACGTGCATCCTGTGATAAAATAAATAGGAATATTTGATTATTTTGGTTAAAAATCTGATCTTGACCTTGCACAATTTGCATATTCCTATTATTTGAATATGTCCTGTGAACATTTGGATGTTGCCAATGTGATCAGATTAAAATGTGGGGAATTTAACAGTCAGCTGCTAGGGTGTGAGGTCTCTCACCCTTAGCAGACTGCTCCAAACATTCTGCACACAGGTTTGGCACCTCTTTCTTTGACTCTCAGCCATGTGCTGACACCACTGTGCATGATACACCTTCATCCTAGACCCGAAACCCTGAATTCAGAGTTTCCAGCCTACAGAATTTTGAGAAATAAATTCTGCACACATTTTTAGTTCTGTAAAGAATGCTATTGGGACTGCATTAAATCTATATCTCACATATTTAGTTATAGTAGTAAAAAACAGATAGACACTTCTCAAAATACATTTAAAGGGCTATTTGCATACCATTCTGGATTTATATTTGTACATACTTGAATTGCATATATAACAGAGATCTAATAAAGCCAGTTACTTCAAATTGTAGAGTAAGACATTGAAATAATTAGGAAAATCATGGACATATATGATACGTATGTTAACACATATGATCCCTACATATACACCAACATGTTTCACTTAAATAAAACAATATGTTAGAGTGATAGATTGTCTTGCAAGGCACATATTCATTTGATAACATCTATAAAGACAGGATTGAATTGATAGATTTACTTATAAACTGAGTTAGTTTGTCCTATTCATATATTGGTATATAATCACAGCAATAAAAGCTAAGGAGGGGCCAGCCAAACAGTTCAGTGGATTAAAGCACCTGGTTTAGCAGACTCAGAGGCTCTCTCGGAGTTGGATCCCTGATCCTGTTGTGCTAGCCCTGCCCCCGGGACCCCCTGAGAAGGCTACTGAAGTGGGTGTGTTGGTGTGTGGATATTATCCCAGTGATTGAGTTTCTGCAACAGGCAGATAAGTACAAGTCCTAGACATTGTAGACCTTGCCATAAAATAAATAAATAACTAAATAAATAAATAAATAAATAAATAAATAAATAAATAAATAAATAAATCTAAAGATTTACAAAGTGTATTAAGTACAATCAGTCCTCTTCTTTGACACAGCATGCTTTGTATTCTCATGACAGACCATTCTCAGAGTACACATAGCTAGGTATAAAAACAAAAATATGAAGCCTTTTATAAAGCTATTTAGTATAAAACATAATGCAGCCCCAGTGTCAAGTGTGAAAATGCTTAAGTTCACTAGGAAAACAGCAGCTGCTGAATGAGGCAGAGTGGAGCACATTTATGAAAACCATGTTTCAAATTTTTTTTTAAATGGGCTATAGCTATAATTCAATGTGGAATACTTAAATTCAGTTTCAGGTATAACACAAAAGGAAACAAATTATTTGAGCTAAGCAAAATTTTTCAGTTTCAGTCCTATATAAAAGCAATGAAAGTGATGAGCTAGATAAAGGGTCTTCCTTGACTGAATCTCTGTCCTTGTGATAACACTGGCCAGATGTTTACAAGGACATGAAAATAGAAAACAACCAAAGAAACCCACCACACAAACCAACAGCCATTAGTTATAATGATCTTTTAATTATAGGTTCATTAGAGATCTATTTACAGAAAAATAAATTGAATGAGACTACTATATTAATAAATTGTCAAAGCATGTATGCCCATCCGTTATACCACGTATTTATTATAATATAATTTTATCATGTTTTACTCATGTATAAGTAAAATTAATCATTTATTAGTTTTATTGTAATAAAATTCTCTTACTTTACCATTAATTTTGTGTAAGAATTTCTGTTGCTTCAATGTCCAGTTTGTTTTGTTGAGTCTAGCATCTTTTAGGCTCATGAAATTAAAACAGTAATCACACAGCTTATATTTTCAATAATGCATCTGCTTTTTGTTATATGCAAATATCTATTAAACTATAGTGTATACAAAAGTGTTAAAAGTGGTTAATGTTTCCAGGCCAAAAAATGTAATTAATATTGCTGCTTATACTGCACCATTAAAACATAAGATATGGAAGGGTATGTAAATGTATTTTAGGCACCTACAGGGATGGGATATTCAAAGGGAGCTTGCAAAGCCAGCTGAAAAATACAATACATCATATATTTTTCAAGATCTCACAAAGTGTTCAGGAAAATTGTAAGCAAAGTGTTTGGAAAGGAAAACGTCTAAAATCTATGGAATTTAAGAGAGATTATGACAGTTAATTCTCTTAGTCTAAAGTTAGTGAAAAGGGAAAAGAGAAAAAAGACACTACAAACATGGAATAGAAATTATGATGTGTGGATCTCTACTGAGAAACTAGAATAGATTAGTTTAAACAAAGCCTTCCATGATAGAAAGTAGAGGAGTGAAGAGAAAAATAACTATACTGAAAATGCTTAGTAAATAGACCATTTACTCACTACACATTGCTAATTTTAATCTAATATTTCACATGTTTAACTCAAAGCACATTTCATAGGCATATTGAATGAGAAAGTTTGCTGAGCAAAATAAATTCTTTTTCTTGATACACTAATATGTTTGTTTTTCAATCTTCTGGGGATGTGTGGGTATGGAAACAGAAAGAAAGGAAGAAATGTGGAGGTGCATAAAAGCTGGGTAGAGAACCAGTTGTAGGTAAGTCAAAAGGGAGTACAACTGTGATAAAATTCAGTTCAAGAGTGTATACACATAATACATATATAATGGTGAACATATATTGATTAGTTTAAACAAAGCCTTCCATGGTGTTTATATTGTATATATAATATATACAATTTTTTTGTACACACACACACACACACGCACACATATATATATAATAGATATACAGCTATTTTCTTTTAGTTCAATAAGAAAGGTTTGTACTAACACAGTTTAAATAAGAGAACATATCTACATCTTTTCCTCTGAATAACTACTAAGAAAACAGAAATACACAAAATATTAATTATTATAACTGCCCACCTAACCTGTTGTGAAACTATTTCTTTGCCATTTTATCATTTTTCTCATTAAAATGAATAAAAAAGAAAAGAGAGAGAAGATCTGGTGGCAATGAAGAAGCAAGGTGTAAATAACAAGGGGAGGGAATTGGAGTGAATTTAATAAGTAAGCATTAAGGTTTTGATTGCAAATGTCCATGGTTGGGTCATGTGCAAGCAACCACATGGCCAAAATGACTGAACCCTTGTGAGTGATAAAACAGTACTACAACTCAATAAAGCGATAGAGTCTATTATAGTCTACACCTTCGACAGAGTCTCAGGACTCCTCTCTATAACACTGCAGTGATGGAAGGTTTTTGGAGGACACTGATCTATTACCAGAACTATTATGGCTTTGTTTGGAAAATAGGCCCCAAAGAAGTCAAGAATGACTGCCAGGAATGGGATAAGAGATCATTGTTATTGTTCCAACACTAACTGGACTCACAGAGTTGCCAGTCCAGGGGAAGGTGGTCATTGTTAGGACCTAAGATGGAGAAGAGAGGCCTTTCTGAGACAAGGTCAAAGATTTTCTAAAAATGGTGCCATACTTACCTTATATGGAGAAGATGAAAAGGAAAAGGTTTAGTTATGATCTGTTCCACTGTAATCCATCTTTTGTCTTGTTTTATTGTTTTATGATAAGTTCCTCTTGTTTATTAAGTAAATGTTTCATCTGCTTAAGGCTTTCTATGCTTTAATAATACACTATGAGTACATACAGAAAAACATTTACTAAAAAATTATTCTGTCTTGTTTTCAAAGTTCTTTTTATTTCTGGAATTCATATGTATTGATATATTAACTTATTCATTGTGGTAGAGATGTAGCACTATGGAGATAGGCTTGTTACTGTTCATTCATAGCAATTCTTTTATTTTTATTTTAAGGAGAATAAGAATTTAGAAATAATACATATTTTTAAAAAAAGATGCATCTACTGTTCTTATCCTTCTTTCTTTTCTCTCTTCTGTTAATCCAGTTTTATAGGTAAATGAATACAACTAGAGACAGTACTGCTACATGACAAATCAGACCCATATGAGAAAATATTATGTTGTCTCCCTAGCTTAAGAACCTGAAAGAGCAAATAAAATTCAAAATATACAGTAGGTATTGTAAGGAAAGAAACTGTTCAGATGCACAACTTCTCATGTTCATCAGTTACATAGGGTTTGCATGAACCTCCAGGGTACACATGAGCCATTTCTTATGGAGGCACTCAGCTGTGCATGACAATAATAGGTATCAAATAGCTTTACCACAAATACATACATGTATTTTTCATATTACATATTGTATATTATTATTAGCAATTTCTATTGAGGTTTGCATTTTCCGAATTATCTGGATCTATACAAGCTCCCCTATTTATTGGTCTTCTTTCTTATTTTATTCTAATTATTTTTGTGACCTGACAGTTAAGAACATTTCTTATGCTAAAAATAAAAACACCAATGATCAATGACACAAAATATTAAAAACAAAACAGTAGGAGAGTAACAATGGTCATTAGTACATTGCTTATTGTTGTCAATGTAGTAATGTGACTACTCAGGAAATATCTTCTTTCTTTGAAATGCTATACTGTCTAGAAAATGGGCAAGTATGTTATGTATTTCTTATTTGTTGACTAACTGAATGTATTACTTGCATGGCATCATATCTTGGTAATCTACTTCTGCATTGGTCAAACAATCTCTTAGAAGTTCTACCTGGCTACAATATTCAGTTGTCAATGTGATCCATTAAATCATTGAAAAAGGGGAATGTTTAAAATTCTTTCTAAATTCATAATTTAGCAGTGGATTAGGCAGAAACTTTATTTCATTTTTATTTATTTTTTAAATCTCAAGAATAGCTATATTTGAAGGCTGTCATTCTATCTTAAGTATTGTTTTAAGCACAAAAGGTATTTTTTAACCATCTGAGTATTTGTTTATTGATACATGCAGTTTTCTTTTTATGGGTACCAGAGAAGAGGTGGTAAGTAGCTTTAATAATACTTTTAAAAAATAATTTTTACAGATAATGCATGCCACATTCCATGGAATAGCTACCTGGATGAATTAGTTTAAATTATTATTTGAATGCATACATGTTTACACAAAAAGACAGTACAATATGAGTTTAGAATCTTCAAGAAAGGTATGTAGATGAATTCTACATTATGTACTATGTGAAAAATTAGAAAACATTCTGGAAGATGAGTAAGTACCAAGGGCCGGCCAAATAGCTTAGTGGATTAAAGTGCCTACAACCATCCAGAAGAAAAGCTGATTAGTACCACGCAGCATATGCCATTCACTTTGCCTTAACTGACTCAATTGTTTTCAGTTGTTGAACATTTCCATTTGTATTTCTGCTTTTTGCTTCTTATACTAGGAAGACTATACGATATTTACACATGTGTGTCTGGTTTATTTCACTTATGAGTATATATTCAAGTGGCATCCACTTCAGTATAAATGCTTCAAGCTTATCATTCTTAATAGCTGAGTAATACTCCATTATACTGAAATACCACATCTTTTTCAACCATTCCTCTTGTGATGGACATCTTGGTTGTTCCCAAGATTTTCCTATCACAAATTGTGCTGCTATAAACATAGATACACATATATCACTATGGTACAATGTTTCATAGTTCCTCTGGGAAAATTCCCAGGAGGGGGATAGATGGCTTGAAAGGAAGAATCATGATGTGTGTGTATGGACAGTACAGTTGGGATAGATAACGCTGTGTTTCTGCATAATTCTATAAGAGGCAAGATTTGCACTAATGGCGGTTGGACAGGACATTACATTGGCTTCTAGTACTATGGACAACTACTGGGAAAATAACAAGGTAGAAAGTAATAAATATTGAATCTTTGATGTAATTCAGGTATAAAAATAAGATATGCAAACGGCTACACTCTCTTTATTTACTGATAAGAGACATACACTATAATAATGTCTGTAAGTATAATATCATGTCTGCACCTTCTGTGATACCAAAACATTATGAAAACAGTTCGCAATGTATTAATTTATGAAATCCATCTTGTCAAGGTATCTTAAAACTGTCTCATTGATATTTGTACTTCAATAAAATAAAAATTGAAAAATAAAAGTGCCTACAAGCAGGCGGGCTTTGATTCCTGAGCTTGCCTTGTCAGCCTGGCCCCCAGGGCATGCTGAGACTGCAGTGGAGGCTGGGCATGGTGGAAGGAGCCTGTAATCCCAGCTACTGGGAGGCTGTGAACAGGCAGATCACCATGAGTGTGATCTAGAACTGAGACCCTGAAGATCCTTCCCTAAAATACACAAAAAAGATGGTTAAAAAATGAGTAAGAACTTTCTAAACAGTAACAGTAATGATAATGACAAGAACATCAACTTCTGTGAAAGTTAGCCCGTATTCACTACAAAGCAGCAGATGGACAAAGCAATATGTCAATAAAGATGATCATATGGACCCATAATAAGTAGAATCAATCACTGTGCCACGTGACATTAAATCTCAAGGACAATCTAGTGATTTTCTTGCTTATACTTTAAATTTTAGTTAATTGTATTTATATCACTAAAATTTTTCAGAAATAAAAAATTTCACTGGTTAGCCTACTATTTTTTATGTAGCCAACTGAAATGTGGTTTAAGCTGAAATACTGCAGTCTTTTGTGTCTTTAAAATTACTGGAGTTCTAGGGTCATTTTCTGTAAAGTTTGGTAAACATTTGCAATAGTTAACTTGCAGTTATATGGATAGGAAAATAACAAAATGATTGCCTGTCTCAGATGGTCACAAATCGGCCAAGTACTTGAGGTTAACTCATAAATAAAATGCCTCACAATTCTTGGGAAATATTTGTTTTTTATTAGTGACATATAAAATACCATGGATAGTGGTAGAGACCTTATATTCTTGTAAAGCCTAAGGAAAGAAAAAAAAAAAACACTTCAATTTCCCAAATTATATTACTGGTGCTTTGTCTTTAAAGCCATCTGTATAACATTATTTGCTGTGCTATTACCCATAATCCCAAATTATACATTTAATTTTATGTTAAATCAAATCATGTAATAATTCTAAATATTTTCTTAGAGAGTAGCAATACTTCTTCTTGTGGCCAAAATTTCTTGGGGCATATATATTTCATAAAGCATTGACTTATATAGAAAATAATAAACTCCTACATTTAAACTTTATGATGCTGATGTAGAATTATAAAGGATAGTGACATAGTATTGGTATTTGTGTAATTTTAAAGGTAAGATAATTTTATTGAACAGTACATGTCATTTTGCTTCCCTTTGTTATAATTTTATAATAAGTAATTTTAATCCATTTTATTATAATTTATTGGTATCTTGTTTTTTGACTTACAAATAATTTGTGCTAATCATTCACATGCGTACCATTTCAACTACTTTGACAGAATAAACTATATGATGAATGTATGTATATGAAATATCTGAGATAGCATATAAAGTTGTTCTATAATTTTAATAACTGGTTTCAGTCAAAAGTTCCAGACGAGGGAGTTTACAAAGCCATCCTGAAAAAAAGTGCGAAGTCTCAATCTGAAGAGATGACAGTGTACCATTAATAATCGCCCTTTAACCAATCCGCTGCCTTCAGTCCCATGAAGTCCTTCAACTTCGTCAACCAAAACTTTAGTGATGCAGTATGGTCCCTGAAAAATTTGATCATCTCCCAACTCTAATATGTAGGTTTTTGAACTATGTCATAGATAGGCACCTCTTTCTGAAATAGTCTGCATCTCTGTCTGCACATTGACATAAAATGTAGCTGAAGAGACTGCCTGCTGTGTGACAATAGCCACTGGCTATTTGCAGCTTCATTGTTTCCTACAAGATTCTCTTCTTCATATCTAGTGCAAAATTGCAGGCAACCTGTGTTTAGGAGGAATTATTTAGTTGTAAGTGTCTGAGAGTAAAGCTTTTTCATTTTGTCTCTCTTGTCAAACTACACTAGTCACAAGCAAGTTATGGGGGATGTTGGTTAAATGAAGGAGTGCTCAGTCCAACTAACTCATTTTACAAAATTTGTCACTTTCCACCTAACTAGCGATTTGTTTCTTTTTACTTTGTGTTTCCTAGACTTATCGCTTTCAATTTTATGGGGACAATCTGTTCCTGAATAAATCACAGCATGTTCTAGTTATGGAAGTGTTCATTCATGTATACATTGGTTACAATATTACAAACTAGATGTGTGTGGACTATATATCATGGAGTTCAACCTCAGAAAGTCTTAATGTTTATTAGTATATCTCATGGAAGCTTGTTCTTCAAGATCACCTACTCCAAAATAAGTGAAAATTACAGTATGATTTCTGCATGTTCAGATTCTTCGTTGAATGTCACAACCAGCCGCGGACTAAAATGAGGTGAGTCTCAGGCTGGCTATGTTAATACTAATCAGGTATACTGTGTTCTTGACAAAAAAATAGTGTCTTATCAACCCTTTATAGAACCTATATATTCTGTATTACTTCTTTTTTTTTTTTTTTTTTTTTTTTGTGGAACCAAGGATTGAACTCAGACCTTTGTGCTTGCTAGGGAACTGCTTATTCTACTGAGCCATCTCCCGGCCCCAAGTTAAATCTTTTATTTTTTTTATTTGGCATAGGATCTTGCCACCCCAGCACTGGGTTACAGGTGTGTACCTCCACACAGGGTTTTGGTGGCCTGTATGGTGCAGGACTGGTAGGTGCGCTCTGCAGCCAGTACCAGGGATTGAACTCTGGTCCTTGCACTCACCAGGCAGACACTTAGACCACTGAGCTATCTTCCCATTTCTGTATTACTTGTAATGTAGAAAATATATGAAGTACACAAAAAGACACACACAGGCAAACATTTGTGAAATATTTTACAAGGAAAGTAAGCATCTATTTATTTTAATATCTTCAGGCAGAACAGAGCAAGAAAACGTTCCTTATATGTTCTGAGGGATGGTTGTACTAACTGTGAGGAAAATTTCAATGTTATGATCCAAATTAGGGGATTTTTTTTCTTCTTTTTTTGGTATAGGGGATAGAACTCAGGACCTTTTGGTGGCCAGGCACATGTTTATGCTGTTGAACTATATTCTCAGCTCCAAAATAGAGGAATTTCTAAACATTAATCTTTGAAGTAGTGTGAAAAGGCTGGGAGATAGTTTTATCTAAGTGTCGTCTGGCAAGTGCGAGGCGTCTGCTCAGTCCCTAGTACTGCATGTGGCACAGGCCCTAAGCGTGCTCTGCCGGCAGCTGAGGCCAGGTGTGGTGGCCCATTCCTGTTTTCCCAGAGATGCAGAGGCTGTGAAAGGTGGATCAATACTAGTTCAAGCTGTGCAGTGAGATCCTGTGCCAGATAAATAAATAATTAAGAAATAGTATCAGGGCAACAAGAAATTCACTGAGATAGGCTCTGAAAATGCCTCAAAACATACAAGCTTGTATTACTTTACTTTATACCAAGACAACACCCAGAGGTCCAAATAACAGTGCAATTCTGCTATAGTGCAAATTATTGGCTACTTTTATAGTTTTTCTTAATTAGTTTTAAGATTATTTTTTGACATACTCTGGATACAGCTACTGAACATAAATCATTTGCTGAGTGTTTTTTTTTCCAAAAGCCTCTACGTACAATAGTAAATTTCAAAGAGTGGATTCTCTTTTTTATTTTATTTTATATTTTATTCATTTTAATGAGGAAAAAAGATGAAATGGCAATGAAATAGTTTCAAAATAGGTTAATATGAGAGCTGCTACAATTAATACATTGCATACTGTTATCTTCATATTAGATATTCAGGGGACAAGATGCTTACATGAAATCTTTGTTTAAACAATACTAGTACAAAACTTTCTTCTCAATGAAATAAGAGGAATTAGCTGTATAGCTATTCCATCTTGTGTATACAGGCACACACACACACACGTATATGTTGTTTAACAACATATAATCCCTTATTTATACTTTTGCAAATTTAGTAGCACATGACACTTGGTTGCCTAGTGACTAGCTGACTTTAACTAGACAGGGTGTTTATTTTAGGAGTGAGGTAGATTATTTGCTTTCAGTGCTGAGGCCTACTACACACATTTGATTGACTTCCTAACTTCCTGGCTCCCAACATATGTCCCTTTTCTGTTATGTTTTCTCAGAGATCAGTGTTCCATCGCAGTTAGGGAAGCGATATTTGGAGAAGTCTTTAAAGGACCTTTTCATACTTGATGCGAGTCCAAAGATTGTAGGTACCTGAATTCAGCAAAATCACCCAATATAGTCCAATAATCCATTAAAGTAGTAAATTACCTGTAAAATAGCAATTGTCAGAAGTTGTTGACATGTGGCTTTTACAGCTCAGCATATTAATATGGTATTAATTTTTATACCTAATGATTACACTTTTCTGCTTCATGGTTAAGATCAAGTGAAAGCAAGATCTATATAGCTAAAACTGTAACTTTGTATCTGATAAGGTCATTCAAATCCCCTCAGGATTCACCTGAAAGCCATGTGCAGCACCTTGCAGATTGTCTTTCAGTGTCAGCCATCTGGATAAGTCATGACCACTGCTTGAACAATTTGCTCTCTGTCAAAGCTAGAGAATTTTTTTTCTCTCTAGGTGACTCTCCTTAGGCACACAATACATCTTCAATCATTTTCCTCTGTGGACACATAATCTTCTTGATTAGAAAATTTGGGACACCACGGGGTTATAGTATGTCACAGCAGAGATTGTCTTATGTCCTGATTCCTCACTGACCTTGAAGGGCTGGAGCTAAAACGTTGGCTATCCTAGTAGTGTATCTGTCTCTCTAATTTTTGGTTGCAAACTTTAGATTTTTAATATCCAGAATAGGAGATTAATGATATTATTATCCTGTAACAGAGGCAGTTGAGCATAACATCACTATCTGTGTAAATATGGAATGCCTTAGACACAAAATGGAACTTCTATTTTCTAATAATCATGGATATTCTAAAATTTAAATCCCTATTGATATGAAAAAACAAATACACATTTTTACACAGAAATGAAGAATTATACAATATTGTAGCAGGATAATCCTATGACATTTTTTTTCTTTTCTCATTTTCATTTATTCCTTAACCCCCCACATTTTTTTTTTTTTACAAATGTTTACTTTATTTTTATATTTTCATGTTTTCTATTTTAGGGAAGGGTCTACAGCATGTTCAGGGTCTCACTACTACATTGGACCCATAGTGATCTGCCTGTTTATAGCCTCCCAAGAGTTGGGATTAGAGGAGAGTGCCACCATGCTCAGTCTCAATTGCTTTTTCATCATGCCCTGGTGGGGTGGGGGTGTGGCATAGCAGGTCTCATGGTTGAATCCCTGGACCCTGCTCCTGCTTACAGGTGATTTAATCTGCTGAGCATTTTTTTTTGTTTATTTTATTGAAGTACAAATATCAATGAGACATTTTTAAGATAACTTGACAAGATGGATTTGATAAATTAATACATTGTTAACTGTTTTCATAATGTTTTGGTATCATAGACGGTGCATGCATGATATTATACTTACAGACATTATTATACTGTATGTCTCTTATCATTAAATAAAGAGAGTGTAGCTTTTTTTCATACCTGAATTACATCACAGATTCAATAATTATTACTTTCTACCTTGTTATTTTCCTAGTGGTTGTCCATAGTACTAGAAGCCGACATAATATCCTGTCCAAGCACCATTAGTGCAAATCTTGCCTCTCATAGGATTATGTAGAAGCACATCGTTATCTATCCCAACTGGACTGTCTATACACACACATCATGATTTTCCCTTTCTATACCCCTTTCTTTGTTTACACCTGTCAAAGGTGGGCACTCCATTGTCATTCAAGTAACTTATGTGCTTGAACTCGACAACACAATCCAACACAGTCCAGCATTCCACAAAAATAGTGAGTTATTCAAAGAAGTTGTCAACCATAACCATTTACAGCTCAGCTTAATATTATGGCCCCACGATGAAATTACCAAAACTGAATCAAGAAGATGATTAACAACCTAAGTTCTCCTGAGCTTTTTTGTTGGTCCTCAAACGTTTACTTTATGAGTGTATGGAAATAATTGATATGACATTAGAAGCAGTACACATTTAGAGGACTAATATAATAGGTATTTCAAGAATGGTTTTAGTATTACACATTGCTATCCTCAGTGTAATTGCTTAGTGTACAGATATCAGCATAGTCAGAGTGAGAATTCTACCCATTAACTGCTATTTTCAAAAGTCCTGATGGAAATTCTTAGGATCATTTCCATCCTGTTTATATAAATTATAGTTATATGCCTGCCATATTTCCTAACTTTTCTACTTGCTCTCTCTTTGTTGTTTTCTCTTTACAGTCTTTCTTTCCCTTTAACAGTGTTATACCATTTAATTTTTAATTCTTCTTCTGAGTTCTTACAGTAGAGAAACTATATGATATTTACATATGTGGATCTGGTTTATTTTACTTATGAGTATATCTTTAAGTGGCATCCATTAATATATGAAGGCTTTGAGTTTATTTTCTTTATAGCTGAGTAGTACTCTATTATATAAAAACATCATATCATTATCTTTCATTCCTCGGGTGATAGGCATTTTGGTTGTTTCCAAGATTTGACTATCACAAATTGTGCTGCTATGAACAGAGGTGCATGTACGTCATTATGATATGATGTTTTCAGTTCTTTTGGGAAAATCCCCAGTACAGGGATAGCTGGGTTGAGTGGGATTTCCAGTTCTAGTTTTCTAAAGAGTCTCCACACTGATTTCCATAATGGTTGCACCAGTCTACATTCCCACCAGCAGTGGAGAAGGGTTCCTTTTTTTCCCACAGCCTCGTCAATTTTTGTTGTTGGTTGTTTTCTTTATGATAGCCATTCTTTCTTGGGTGAGATGGTATCTCAGTGTTGTTTTAGTTTGTATTTCACAGATGGCTAGTGATATGGAGTATGTTTTCATTATTTGTTTGCCTCTTGTATTTCTTCCTCTGAGAAGTGTGTATTCATTTCAGATACCTATTTTTGGACTGGATCTTTAAATTTTGGAGCTGTAATTTTTTTATTTTAGTTTTTCATAAATTGTAGTAGAAGCCCCTTGTCTGAGTGCAGATCCTTTTATTGTTATCATATCAGTTCTCCATTGTTCTACAAATGTGTTTGAACTAAAATGGAATGAATTGCATTTGGCAACCAGTTGATCAGTTGATCTTACATTTGTTGATCTATTTCTGGAAGCTCTCTTTTCTATTCATTTCTCCATCTTGCTGATAATATTATCATCTTCTCAGCTTGAACATAAGCAAAAGAGCATATCCTTCAAGTTTTTTCTTTGAAATAATTTGACTTTTCACGTTCTTTTCTTATATATGTAATTTAAACATAACTTCTCAATTACCTTTCTATGTCTTTTCTTTAAAGAAGGTTTTACTATACAATACAGACTGGCCTTCAAGTAACTTTGGAGACCAACCTGGCTTTGAAAACACGGTCCTTCTGCCTCAGTCTACACAGTGCAGGGGTTATTGGCATGTACCATCATGCCTGGCTTCAATTTCTAATAAAGGAAAACAAGTGCTTAAGGGGTGGTAATGTCATAAAGCCTTTTCTATGGAATGTGCAGGCAGTTTAGATTGTGAAAGAACATTGACTATGTTAATAGAGTGGAAGAGAATTAAACTGACTAAGGACTTACAGAAATGATAGATTCAAAATAATATACTGATGTATTATATATAGAATGTGCAGCACAGTGGAAATTTATGCATAAATCCTAAATTATGGCTGAAACATATGAGCATCTTATGATGACATTCACTGATGTGGAAGAGAAGTAGACATGAGTAATATCATATCCTGGAAGGAAAGACAAAGCCTAATGGTTATTACTTGAATAATTTTAATTGATATTAAAATGCTGATAAGTTATGAATGGAAATGTACATAAGATATGTACTTACAAAATATAGGATATAGTCATAAATTTGAGAAGTACAAGCATATTTTTGTTGAGGGCCAGTCAAATAGTTCAGTGCAATAAAGCACCTGCAAGCAGGAGCAGGGGCCAGGGATGCAATCACCTGGGTCTGCCATACTGGCCCCCCTCCCAGGGTGCGCTGAGACAGCAATTGAGACTGGCCATGGTGGTGCATGCCTGTAGTCCCAGCTCTTGGGGGGCTATAAGCAGACGGATCACTATGACTCCAATCTAGTCGTAAGTCCTGGAATATCATGTAAACCCTTCCCTAGAACACACATAAAGAAATAAGATAGGTGTATAGCAGCACTCTCTTCATTCACTGATTAGAGACATCTGCTATAATAATGCCTGTAAGTATATCATGTGTGCACCTTATAAAACACCAAAACATTATGAAAACATTTTGCAATGTATTGATTTGTTGAATCTGTCCTGTTAATTGGTCTTGAAACTGTCTCATTCCTATTTGTTCTTCAATAAAAATAGTAATGAAAACATTGTCATATAATAGAACAAAAATGGGAATGGGAAGCGGAATCAGACCAGAATGTGATCAGCAATAACTGACCTCTATAACAAAATATAAAGAAAGGAGCTGTGAGCCGAAACCAAAATTAATCAACATTTCATTAATCAAATGAAAATATCATCCACATTTCTTGTTTCTAATGAATAATTTACCATGAGGATATCTAAATTTAACAATATTGAGTGAGTAGATGAGCACTGTAACAGTGCATTTAGTAGGCTGACAAAATTAATTACTGAAATAGGTGTAGTGTTGGTAATTATAGTAATAGGTGTAAGATATTACATTTTGAATGTGGTTTTATCTAGCAATAGTTATTGGTATTAAATTTTTCTTAATTTGTTAGTCATATAATATCCCTTTGTTTTAATGTATAATTCTCTTAGTTTCAATCTTAATATTTTTTGTAGTAAATTGGAAGAGTAAAAATAGTTATAGTTATTAAAACCCAGAGAATCAAGTTAACATATCATACAAAGATAAGAATTGAAAAATACATGTTTCACACATGACATTTTCTAAATCAAGAACTCTACAAAGCAGGACCTAAAGCCCATTTTGAGCTGGACAAGCCTGGTATCTCAAATTACTGACTGATAAAGGTTTGAATTCACAAAAATTCGCTAAATTTATAGAAGGAACATACCCCGAAGGGTCAAATCTCCTAATCTCTACAATTTAAGAAGCATGGGAAAGAAATGATATAGGCATTAAAATTATTCAGATAGAGTGAAGCTCCAAAGTGGAAAAATATAAAAAAATAGAATTACATAATTAAATATATTAGATTATACATTCTATGAAGACATAAGAAGCAGCCACGATCAGTGGATATAAGCAGTTAATATCAGTGTGATTACGAAGGGTAAAAAAAAATCTAGTGTAATGAAAGAAAATTTACAACAGGATTACTAATTGGAAAGCAATAATTGCACTATATGTTGTTCTGTTCTGTAATAAGTCACGACAACAGATGTTCCTAGCACATGCAAATGTCCAAAAAAATTAAACATTTCAGGTTTAATTTTGAAAGTAATAAGCTCTTGATATTATTATCAATATTTTTGATGTGCTTTGTCATATACCTGGGAATTGAATAGACTGCTAAGAATGGTGAGAACCCGTCATGGTAATGCTGTTTGTTATCCTATACTCAGATGCCTCCAACTTCCACCCACAAACACACTTTACTTTGCTATTTACAGCATCTAATAAGGCAGTCAATAAGATCAGGATTAATTCAGGGAATTAAAGTTGGGGAGTAATATAAGGGATTTTACAGCTGCCACTGTGCTGTCTTTTGTATAATTATAACTTTAATTTTGTTCTACAGTTCAGAGTGAGGACTTTACTTTTTTTCTAAATTAGAAAATGTAAAAACAGTCCAGTTTTGACAAGTCACATTATTATATTCTTACAGACTCTTTCTGGAAACTATTCTTTAGCATAAGTGAGAATTGAGTGCACCAGTCGGCTGGGAAGCCTTTTTATGATTCTTTTGTGTCTAAAAGGAATTATGAATAGTGTTTTTCTTGTTTCTTTCATTTTAGACTACACTTCATAAGGCTGGATAAGCATAATTTTTTTCCAGCTGTTTCTATGGCTGCTTATTTTTCGAGTGCAGTCTTCACAGCACTGATTTCTAATTCATAGAGCATTCAGTGCACATTGTTCTTACTCAGTATGCATATTACCGAAAGAGTCTAAATTGGTTTGAGAAAGTTGAGGTAGTTAAAACTATAATGATGTATATAAGCCTGGTAATCATTAAGATTAAAAAAAATGCAATTCTGCAAATGTTATCTTTTAATTTTCTGCCTTAGTCCTTCTTTAAAAAGATTTTTATGGAGAAGGATATTTAGCATGCTTTCATAAAACAAAAAAAAAAACCCCTAAATAATTATCTGTTGTTCAACATAGATTTGCACTCTACTAACCATAGGAATAAAATTTGAAAGCATAAGATATGAAAACTATGACAACTAAAAATAATTATTAAAATAATATAAGGTAATATATATTATTATTGGCATAATCTTCTAATTTCCTGGTCAGTTCAAAATCTCTACACCCCTTAATGAGTGAAAAATTTCAACAATTTTTTCAAATTTTCTTGATATTTCCAAATATTATACATAGTATATAAGAAGTCTTATAAATCACTAGATATTTAATTAAATATATGGAACTCTTTACATTGGCTGGGTCTTTAGTTCTATGTTATTGCTTGAAATTCCCTTTATTTTTTGTGTTTCTTCCAAAGACAATTTTATTATAAGTGATTTTGGGTTAAGAATGTGATGGAAGTTATTTCCTATGAGGAAGGATTTAGGTCAACCATATAAACATGCTGAGTGTTGTGGACATTGCACAACATTTTGTAATATGATCTTTAATTTTACCTTTTAGAATATATTTAAAATAATAACACTTTTTTGCACTGACCCTCCCCACTCTGTATGTGGTCATCATGATGAGATCTCTAACATGCTTCAGCCAAGAAGTCTTGGCTGAAAAATAATGGGCTCAACAAAATATTTCTAGATTACCATGAAGTTTGAAACATACAATTAGAAAATTCTGTGTCATCCTTGTGCAAAACCTGAGTTGTCGAGTCCCACAAATACTTCACAATCCCAGTTATTCCTTTGTGCTTCTCTACTTCTGGTGACTGAACAAGATTCAACTGAATGGGACAATTCAACTACATTTCATATTAAGAAACATTTCAAAAAATTGTAGTGATGAAATCTAAAATATTTGGACAGAAATGGAATATTTCTCTTTTCTTTAATAAAATATACCACGTTTAAAGGTGTAGCTCTGCGCATATAATTGAATTTGACCATAGTTTAGCTACAAGTATCCATTCGAATATTCTCACTTCTTGCTCTGTGATTTACAGTAGGAAAATTGGGCTCCTGTAATTCAGTAATTAACAGAACACAAATGTATATTCATCCAGCAATTCAGATTTGCTTAAGTTGTGTTACAAAACAACTGGTGGTAAAAGCACAAATTCATAAAAAAAGTACTTTTAAGCCATTGACCAAGAAATCTCAAGTGAATACTGAGGGGCATATAAAGCAAGTGGAGTACATAGAACAGAGCTTTCTGGAAAACTGGAAGAAATGTTCAAGGGAAAACAATGCAGAGAAGAAAACAGACATATAAAAGTATGTACAAAGACACTGTAAATTGCATGGATATCTTCTAATACGGAAGGAAGAAAACTGCTAAAATTTAAGTGATGGTTTTGGAATGTTTTTTATTGTGTTAAATGAGGAAGTATTTATACATGAAAAATATGAATATTTCACTTAGTTGGATATTTTTTGTTCTTAGTGCAGGGTCTATAGGGTCTCACTATTCAGATTGGACTTGTGATTCTCCTATTTTCCGCTTCTCAAGCACTGGACTTACGGGCATGCACCACCATGCCCAGTCTCAACTGCCATCTCAGCATGCCCCTGGGGCTGGCCTGACAGGGCAGGTCAGGAATTGAACTTTTGACCCTTGCATCTGCCTAAGCAGGTGAGTTGGATTTTGTAGGTTGTCCCATACACAGTAAAATGTAGAGGAGGAGGGGAAAGCATAGAAAAGAGAGCAACATTTTTTAGGAATAATGAATTTTTTAAAAAGAATCAAAATAGATTATAAAACTAGAAACAATATAAAAATTCACTGAACAGAATAATAGGCATTGGTTGTAATACTGCATATTGTCTTCAAATGGTTCATGAACAAAACTGAACTGCGTAGAAAATAATACAAAGAGTCGACAACTGGAATCTCATCTTATTGAAAAGATTTTGACCATTAAAGAAAGTGCCAACATAGAAAAAAGAAAGCCCACAAATTGGGAACGTATTTTACAAATTCTTCCTCAGACAAAGGACTTCCCTCTAGGACACACAAAGCATAAAATAGAGCGCAACTCTAGAAAGTGAGAAGCAACATGCTCCGGTGCTTTCTTTATCTCATATGATCTTTGTGTCTCTCCTCCTCCTTTTCATTTTGCATTCCTTCCACATTTAAATGTCATTTCTGTAATTTACTTCTTCATTGCTTTTAATTCATAAGTGAAAGGAAATATTGATTACATTAGTAGAAGATAGCTAAAAGGACAAAAGGGACATACATATTCTCACTGCTAAAAGGTAGGAATCCCATGATTTAAGAGGTTCCAAGAATGTAATAGGTTTTCAATTGTCTACTTTCCTAAGTTTGGACCATATAGTTTATACATTCAATCTTCTGTGTGAAAGAAATCGGGCTGTAGTAAACTGTTCAGCCATCATATTAAAGTGCAGTTAGCATCTCCATAGTGAAAGTTATTTCATAAGCAAAACAGTACAACATGTGCAGTGTTCAAAAGGGTTATGAGTTTAAGGATTGCTTTGCTCCCTACTAGTTAAGTAATTTTTTTTTTTTTTATGAAACTTGGCATACTAGGATACGGAGCATATGCATTTACAAATGTTGTATCTCCCTGTACTTTTTTTCTTCTTTGAATGTGATATTTCTCAAGAGATTGGTGTTCAACAATTATTATGCTGAATTTTAAAGGATAGCTTTCCTGAATATTTGTTCTTCAATCTCAAGTCTGTTTCCAAACAGCTACCAAGATATTTTGTCACCTACTCAGGGACACAAATTGAGAATTCTTAATCTAATACATAAGTAATAGTTGAATTTCCTGTATTAAAGTGTCCAGGCAAGTCTCTAATCCCAACACTTGGAAGGAGAATCACTGAGTTCAAGGCCAGTCTCAATTGAATGAGAAACTTTCTCAATAAATAAATAAGTAAATAATGTTGTCCAGTGTGTAAACCTTGTGTTTCCCTGTAAAGAACTAGAGATAACACCCAAATATTTATGTGTACTGGGTCTAGAATAACGTTCATCTGAGGAAATAGATTAGAATAGTATGTATCATAAGAAAAATAATTTAAGCCAATCACCTGCACTTAAAATCTACTGCATAGCAATATATATATACTATATATATCTTACTATATATATATATATAATTTACTATATATACATATATATACAGTAAATTTTGAAAAAAATGCAAGTTCAATTGCAAAGTATCTATAAATATTCTTTTAATTTTTTTTTTTCTGAAGTGACTCCCATTTATTTTGATACATCTTTTCCCCATGATGATTTACAGGATTTCAAGCCAATATGAATATTTTATAAATACTTGAATATTTGGTGCATGCTACCTCAGCAATATCTTTAAGCAAGAAAAACACTGAAGAGTAAAGACTAGATACAATTACTAGGTACAGTGAAAATCTGCTGCAAATATTTCTGAGGTAAGAAGGTACCATGTACCTATCCAACTAAGAAAAACCACTCTTACAAAACGGGATGATTGTATTTTTATGTAAGACCTAGAACACTTAAGCTGCCAATTAAGTACTGAATGGCAGAGCAATCTCCCTAGTTTATGCCATGATTTCATAGGGAATAGGTTCCAACAAGTCAGGTTCCTTTCCATTGGTCCTCACAAAATGTTCTTCTCTGAGAGGGATAGGCTAGCACTTCAGTTGAACCCAGGTACCTTTCTCTTTGGCTTCCTTATTTTTCTGATCATTTTCCTTGACACGTTTCAGGAAACTATCATGACTTTTTGAGTATTTAATCATATAAGGTGCATACATGATATTATACTTACAGACATTATTATAGCAGATGTCTCTTATCACTAAATTAAGAGAGTGTAGCTGTTTGCGTATCTTATTTTTTATACCTGAATTATGTCAAAGATTCAATAAATAATACTTTCTATCTTGTTATTTTCCTAGTGGTTGACAATGTATCTATAAATATTCTTTTAAGTCTTTTAAACAAACCCTAAATTGTGTGGTGAATAAGAACTCACTAAGCTATAAAATGCTGAACTATTGACAAGTATTAGTCTATCTGGAATACACATGTGATAGTACAATCCTAGCAGTTATATAGATTTCTTCATATTGATCAAACGAAAGACAAGACATGAAGTATTAAAGTGAGTAGAATCCATATGATATCTAAAGGCAATGAGTAAAATTTTATTTGTTCCTTTAGTGAAAAAGAAGCAAAGAGCTAATCAAAAATAAAACAGTAATAAATTAGCTTTGAGACAAATTTGAAAAGAAAAAAAAAACTTTTAGAAATATTAACAATGACATATTACAAAACTGGGCTTGTTGGCACATGTCTGTAATCTCAACACTGGGGAGACAGGCAGGAAGATCAAGATGAGTCCAAGCTGCATCGTGAGACCCTGTACCAAATAAACAAATGAATAAATAAATAAACTTTAAAAAATGATCTTTTACATTTTTGCACAAATTTTTATATAATTTTTAGGCATATTATTTAGAGGACCAAGTTTAAATATTTAGAAATAATTTACCATAATGCTTGCAACTTTTCAAAGGTAAAGTACAGAGAAAATTAAAAAAGGAGAGAGTTCATGAAAGTAAAGATGAAAAAGAATTAATAAATTAAGAATACAGGGTATACAAATCTTTTTAAAAATATAAAATGGAAAGTAAAAATACTTAGGTACACTTATATAGAGAGACAGAGAACCTTCTGATAATGAAATAGTATATTTTAAAATACAATTAAGTTTTATGAAAGTTGACTTTATTTAATAAATTGCTTTTACAGCTTTTCTTAATCTATGTGTAATACTACCTCAAGTTGCATTATCATCAGAATTTTAAATTAAAGTTAAATGAAATTTCCACGGTAGTGTGTGTCTGTAGTGTTTCCCAGGGAGAAATGTGGTCAAATGCTAGTGAAGAAAGTAAATTAGTAAAGTTTCATGTAAAGTATAACACAGTTCCAACCAGAGCCTAGGCCTGCTCTGTGTATAGGACCACCCACCCTCCCAATGGAACCTCCTCCATCAGATAGGCCTGTTGTGGAACCATGCAGCAGAACTCCCTGCACAGAGGGTAAGGACAAGACCAACCAAAATAATCCAGGACCGGAACAAACTGAACCCACACAACAGGTTCACTTCCATGGACTGCAGCAGGAAGAAGTGGAGCACAGCAGCCAGACCCAAGCCATGGCCATCTGGACTAGTTCAAACTTGGTAGATCCAGACCCAGTAACTGAAACACTTTGCAAGACCCAGATTTATGACAGCATCCTCTCTCTCTCTTAATTGAGAGAGTGGAAAAAAGGTAAACTAGTCTGCCTGGAAGACGACAGGAAAAAAGGGGAGGTGATGAGAGAGAATTTAGGGAAAATAATTTAAATACAAATTCCAAATTTAATATCTGCTTAGCTATACAGTCATAATGTTTGTTCTTATGGTCTAAAGTACAAACCCATTAATTACAAAAGTATGCTAAATGTTAAATATCACTACTCATTGTTAGTTGTAGTCTTATAAATATAAAATCGTAACTGCTGTAACCACATAATTTCTCTTGGATAAGAATATTGATGGGTGATAATGTAATAATTACATAAAGCTCTACACTAAAGGCCAGTGGATAGTGCTATGCAAAATGACAAACAGAAGAAACAAAATCCACTCTCAGACCCTGAGCCCACCCAGAACAAATAGAGGAGACAATAGAATAGAGGAAATTGGAAATCACATACCTGAGATCTCTGAAATATCATCTGACATAAAGAAACAACTGCAGAAAGGTATAGAAGAAATCAGATCATAAATAATCTCTGAAGTAAAAAAATCGAATGATAGCTGTAGTAAAAGAATTTCTAAGTGATTCTAAAGAATACAATTATAAAAAATGGAGGAGGATATGAAAATGATAGATTCCTTTAATGAGCAGTATAGGAAAGAAATAGAATACATGAAGCAGATTCAAATAGATATATATGAAATTAAAACCTCAATAACAAGCTGGCAAAACTGAATGAATGAAAGTGAAAATAGAGTTTCAAATTTTGAAGATGCCATTGCATCTAGTGAAAAAATAAGAAAGATCTAGAATGCAAGAAAAAATAATTCAATATCTGCAAGATGATGCAAAGATGAACAATGTAAGACTAATAGTAATCCATGAGAATGGAGGGGTCAATACAAATTATATACAAAGAATATGGACAGAAGTAATAGCAGAAAACTTCTCAAATATAGGGAAACAATCTGACATTCAGTTAAGCATATAAAACTTCAAATAACATCAGCCTAATTAAAACTGTGCCCAGCCATATAAAAATAAAGATCCCATGTGATTATCTCAATTGATGAAGAAAAGGCTTTTGACTAAGTCCAACACTCATTCATGTTCAAAGTCCTACAGAAAATTGGCCTCTGCTTCAAAATGATAAGAGTCATCTGTGACAACCCAATGGCTACATAATTCTAAATAGGAAATTAGAGAAACAATACCATTTACAATAGCACCATGGTAAATGAAATACCATGGAATTAATATAACTAAGAAGTAAAGGACATTATCGAGGAAATTATAATAATCTTTAAAACGTGATTGTACAGGATTTCAGAACACAGAAAGATATTACTGACTCCTGGATAAAAGAACCAACATTGTGATGATGGCCATACTCCCAAAATTGTTGTTCAGATTTAATACAATCCATATCAAACTACCAACAACATACCTCCCAAACCTAGAGAAATAATTCCTAAAACTTACTTGGAACCAGAAAAGACCTAGAATAGCAAAAATAATCCCTGGCAACAAAGACAAGGCATGAAGCATTGCAATTCCTGACTTGGAATTATACTACAAAGCTGCTGTGACAAAATCACCTTGGTACTGGAAACAACATAGAACTGAGAATGAATGAAATGATTAGAAGATGGAAAAGCCTCTAGAAACACACTCAGCCAACTGATCTTTGACAAAGGGCTAAGCATGCTTACTAGAAGAAATATAATAACAAGCCTTAGCAATAGTTCTGGAAAAACTGGCTCTCCACATGCCAAAAATTAAATCTTGATCCAGGTCTATCACCATGCATTAAGGTAATGTCAAAATGGATTAAAGATCTAAACATTAAAACAGAAACAGAAAAACTCCTGGAAGAGAAAGTAAGAGTAACTCTTGAAGACATAGGGGTAGGAAAAGAGTTCATGAACAAAAACAAATTGAACGGTTAATATTTGAAATAATTAACAACTGGGACCTCCCTGATTGAGAAATTTTTGCACGTCAAAAAATTACGAACAAAATGAAAAGACAACCCACAAATTTGGAAAGTATTTTGACTAAGAAGCACTCAGACAAAAGTTTGGTCTCTAGACTTAGTAAAAATACTAAAAATCCATAGGGTCCCAAAATTTAAAGACCCAATCCAGAAATGGGCATCGGAGATGAACAAACATTTCTCAAGGGTAGAAATTAAAGAAGAGAATAAATACATGAGAAAATGTTCCACATCACTAGGCATCAGAGAAATTCAAATTAAAAAAATATTGAGATACCATCTCACATCAGAAAGAATGGCAATCATAAAAAAATTAACTAACAACAATATTGAAAAGGCTGTGGGGAAAAAGGAACCCTTCTCCACTGCTGTTGGTAATGTAGACTGATACAACCACTATGGAAATCAGTGTGAAGACTCCTTTAAAACCTATGAATGGAAATCCCATTGAAACCAGATCTCCTCCCACTGGGTATTTTCTCAGAGGAACTGAAAGCATCATATCATAATGATACATGTATACCTATATTTATAGTAGCACAATTTGTGACAGCCACATCTTGGAAATAATCATGTTGCACATCACCTGAGGAATGGATGAAAAAGATATGATATTTTTATACAGTGGAGTATTACTCAACTATAAAGATTCCTCTTGAAGATATAGTCGTAAGTGAAATAAAGGAGAACCACATTTGTAATATCATATAGTCTCCTTAGTATAAGAACTCAAAATAAGAAATAAAAATTGGAAGGTATAATGCAAATAAATGGAATGTGAGAACTTAAGGGTTAAACAGTGAAGAGAGGGAAAGGAGAAAAGCTAGGAAACATGGCAGGGACAAAACCATACGTTTATAAAAAAAAATATGCACAAGATGGGTGAGGCAATGTTCCTGAGAAACTTCAGCAGGTTTTTGAAACAAGCAGTTAATTGTTAGGATTCTCACCCTAACTAAGTACATATTCTGATACCTGTGAACTAAGCAACTGCACTGAAGATATCAATGTTGTAATAGTAGCGTCATGCTTAGGATGCCTGTAATTTTGGTTTTCTAAATACGTACTGCTTGTCACGATTGCATGCCAATTATTGACATACTGTCTCTCAAGTAAATGCCTGTTTGAATAAATGGATAACAAATGAAAACAAGAGACAGGAAAAAAAATGTCACGGGACTGTCCTGCTAAAAATGCTGAATGTGGTTAGATTTCTAAATTTCTGTGTAAAAGTATGTAATTATTTATGCCTCTTTTTAAAATATTTTCTTACTTTTAAAATTTTTTCTTCCTATTCTGTAAGGACTTAAAGTTTAACATACTAATACTTGATGGAAAATACCTGTTTCATGTTATACCTAAGATACTTGGTATTCAGACAGATAGTGAGGTTAAGCTCAACTGCCTAAGTTGCAGGGTAATAATAATAAGTTTCTCTTCTGGAGGATTAATAATGTCAGTGTACAGACCAAAAATTAGAGAAAAAGAAGGGAGGAAGGATAGCCAACGTTTTGGCCATAGTCTTTCAAGTCAGTGAAGACTCAGGACATAGGAGAACCTGTACTGTAACATCATATAACTCAGTTGTGTCCCAAATTTTCTTATCAAGGAGGTTATGGGGCCAAGTGGAAAGTGATCAAAGATGTAGAAAATTCCTAAGGAGTGTCAGAGGGAGAGAAAACATTCTCTCAGGCTTTCATAGAGAGCAAACTGGTCAAGCAATTACCATGAGTCATCCACATGGCTGACACTGACAAATGATGGACAAACTACAGTACAGGGTTTCAGGATAAATCTTGAGGGCATTTGACTGATCTTATCAAATACAAAAGTTACATTTCTTGTTACATTGGTCTTGCTTTATCTTTGTTAACCACACAGCAGAAAAATAAAAACAAAGAATAAAAAGTAAAGCTATATTAATATGATGAGATGTAGAAGGCTCAAGTCAATAACTTCTGACATTGCCAGTGTTATGGAAAACCCACTACAATTGTGGACTTCTGGACGGTATTAGAATATTTTGCTGAATTAACTCACCTACAATATTTCAATGACAATGAAATACCTTTCTCTGGCAATACTAAACAAAAAAGTGTATACAAATGAATGACCATTTTGTATCTGCATATTTAAAACAGTTAGGGTAGATATTCCACTACATTTTCTTAATTAAATAGAAAAAAATTTCTAATAGTGTTGTGGACAGGATATCATATCTGCACCTTGTAAGGGAGTAACAACTAAGACAACAATATGCAATGTATTACCAATCAGTTTTTTTTTTATTTTTTTATTTTATCTTTTTTTTCCATTTATTTTTATTTTATTAAAATACAAATGTCAATCAGACAGTTTCAAGACACCTTAACCATACAGAGTCGATGAATTAATACATTGCAAACTGTTTTCATAACGTTTTGGTACTGTACAAGGTGCATACATGAAATTATATTTACAGGTTTTTTTATAGCTGAATTATATCAAAGATTCAA
>PVKA01017298.1:0-46073 GCA_004027165.1 Ctenomys sociabilis | reverse complement strand
GGTCTCTCTCTAGAACCTCTTTCAGCAGCCTGTGGAGGGATGGCTTTGTCATCATGAAATTCTTTAGTTGTTCTTTGTCGTGGAAGTATTTCACTTCTCCATCAAACTTGAAAGAGAGTTTTGCAGGGTATAGTAGTCTGGGCTGGAATTTGTTTTCGTGTAGGACTTGAAGAACTCTGCTCCATGCTCTACTTGCCTTCATTGTTTGTGTAGAGAAGTCGGCTGTAATTCTGATGGGTTTTCCTTTGAATGTGAGCTCCTTCTTCTCTCTAGCAGCTTTCAGTATATTATTTTTTGTTGGATTTCTGCGATCTTAACTATTATATGTCTCGGTGTGATTCTACTTGGGTTGAGGTTATTTGGTGTTCTGTATGCTTCGGTGACCTGAATGTTGGATTGTTTCCTCATATTTGGGAGGTTTTCTGCAATTGTTTCTTCCCAGATTCTTTTTATGTCATTTCTTTTGACTCCTTCATTCTCGTTGATACCAATTATTCTCACATTGTTCATTCTGTCATCATCCTGCAGGTGATGGATTATTTTTTCCTGCATTCTTGTTGTTTTTAAGAGATCCTTTCTCACCTTTTCACTAGCTGCTCCGGCATGTTCAAGATCTGAAACTCTGTCTTCACTTTCACTCAGACGGTTTTGTAGACTCGTGATTGCTATTTTTAGTTCTTCTATAAAAATATGGAACGCTTCACGAATTTGCGTGTCATCCTTGCGCAGGGGCCATGCTAATCTTCTCTGTATCGTTCCAATATCAGTATATGTGCTGCCGAAGCGAGCACAATAAAATTAATTTTAAAAAAAGACAAATTTGGTGGTTAACTCCGGTTCCCCTTCTTTCCTTCTCTCGGAGAGGAGCATTGTTTCTCCCAATAAATATATTCTGCTATTAACCTCAATTGTTCCTAAAATTTATTCTTCCATTTTAGAGAACACAAGCTCAGCCCAGGTATCTTTCCTGTTGGGTGTTTCATTCACCTATATCAGTAGTGACCAGATGCGCCTCTCAGGGACCAGCTGTTAGGAGGCAGAAGCATGAAGGGCTACAACAGCAACAACTATTACCTGGACAGCCGGGAAACTGAAGCAGTCTGCAGGAGGGGGTTTTGTTACAGCAGAGGAAAGCACAGGGAGTAGGAAGGTGCAGCTTTGCTCGCCCTACAGCGCCATCTAGATCCGGGTGCAGAGGCCACTGTGCGTGGCAGCCCTCCGGCCTACTGTCTTTATTGTTTCCCTCCCCGAGCATCGCTGCAGATAGTGGTGCCAAGGTGGTGCTTGTATTTCTTCTTTTAGGTTCCAAAGTTACTTAATTCTATCCATCAACAACCAGGGTGTTCTTTCCCCAGAATCTCAGCAGGGTCATATTCTCCTTTATGTACCATACAGTCCATCTGGTGGGATATTGGTGAAAAGAAACGAGATCAACTTACATGTTAGCCAATAAATTTCTAGTATTTTAAAGGACTGAGGGGATTCTTTATGGAAAATGATCAGTCTCATTTCAGATCTATCAATTGCATTTCCTCTGTCACTATCATTGAAAACATTTTTCTTAACTTCAATTATGTTAAACATTTTTCATGTGAGACCAAATTATTGTCTTGTAATTTATCTTAAACATTCTTCAGATTCCCTCTCAGCTCTACCCCTCCAGTTCTTCCTTATAGTTTTTACCTAGGTTGACCACAAAGATGTTCTCAGTGCTGAAGTTTGTGGTTAAGAAGTTACTTAAAACCTCTAGCAAATTTCTTTCCAAAATATTCTGTAGTGCCTTGAGGTTGTACACCCTGTACCTGGCAGCACATGTCTGAGCCCTTTTTGACAACGGTAAGATGCTGGACAAGCAGTCTTCTGACTGAAAAAGTAATAGACCCATGGTTGCTGTTTGATAAAGAGGGCAGACAAATAAGAACACACTGAGCAGGAAATCTTTCTTGTTGGGAAGTATGTACCCCTAGAGCATGGAAAGCTGGAAGGGAATCATCTTCACATTCCATTGTTAGAGCACATAACTTTTCTTTTGTAAATGTATTTGGTTGTTGCAGGGTCTCACTATACAGCTCAGACTCATCGTGATCCTCCTGTTTTCAGCCTCCCAAGTGCCTCCCATTACAGGCATATGCCACTATTCCTGGACTCTGGCTGGCTCAGACCAACCTGGAAGCTGGGCTGGTGTGGCATGTGATGCCCAGGATTAAGCCTCGCTCCCTGTGCTTGCCTAAGCAGGTTCTTCAGTCCACTGAGCTACCTGGCCAGCCCCCAATAACTTTTTATTTATTGGTTTTTATATCTTTTTCCTTTGCTAATGGAAGAAGAATGAGTGTTTAGGTCTTTCAAAGAATGAGAAAAAAAAAAGAAAGTAAAGGCAGTGAGCCAACCCAGAAGCCCTCTCTGTTCTGAGCAATGTGCTGTGCTCTCTGACTTGGCTTCAACAGCTAATCAAAGTGCAATGGAAGCTCTGAATGTAGAGAGAAATGGAAGATGAAAGCAGGCTGCTGGAAGTAGGCTATAAGCTCAACTTACACGTAGATTAAATGTTCAGGGGATGTGTATCAGATGGTGTTATTTTAAAACTGAAAATTAAATGGTGATAGTAAGTATTGAGGGTTATCCAATGTCTGGAGCTGAAGGCTAGCTTAAAACAATCTCTTCACTTTAGTGACTGGTTTGTTCAATAATTTGGATGAAAAATTTATCAGTTATAAAGAAATAGATAGTTCCTTCATAATGCTTGAGTTGTTTTATTTTAGTACAGCATCACTCCCTATGGTGATACTGGACTTATGCTTCTAAGTCCAGATCAAGGGTTGTTTTTGCTATTGAAATTCATTTTGGACCTGGAAATTCCTATAATCCCAGCATTCTGGGAAGGTATGACACAAATTAAAGCCCAGGTGGGGCAAGTTAGTGACATTGTCTCAAAAAAAAAAAAATTTGAAGGTGGGATTGTAGCTCAATATAGAGACATTGGGTTCAACTTCAGAGCTCCAGTAATGAGAGAGGGGGAGAATAGGAAGGAGGAGAAGATAAAGAGAAGGGAAGAGAAGAGAAGAGAAGAGAAGAGAAGAGAAGAGAAGAGAAGAGAAGAGAAGAGAAGAGAAGAGGAGAAAAAGAAATAGGGAAGAGAAAGGAAACATTATTTTCTGAACGCTAAGATGAAGAAGTATAGGATAACTGACATCTTTGCACATTTAAGCTCTCTATCTAGTTAAAAAGATCAATTGAACAGTAGTAGCCACAACTCCTTTCCTGAATGAGAAAGGACAAAATTCCTGCCATTACTGCTATGTGGACTGTGTCTATGCTATCCACTATTATGTAGACCAGTGCTTGCCAATGGCTTCCCAGTCCTGACACCTGGGGAATAAGACAATTGTGTGGCATAATGGAGTTTCAGGACATCCTGATCCCAAGTCAACACACAGGGTCTTGAGGCTCCTAAGCTGATCTCCTGCAGGCCAAAGACAGAGAAACCAACGCATTGTCTCTGGAGTAAATTTTCTTAGTACACAAGCGTCAGGAAATTCTTTCCTTGGTGCCACACATTTAGCAAAGCTACATTTAGTTTGATTGCACTTTCCCCCTTCTTTTTCAGCTCAAAGCAGGACTACACAACCTCAGTAACAGTTACACAGCGTATAGATCATGACTAAACATTAAGTGGCAGAATACTCCCCCGGACAGAGAATGAGATTACCTGACCGCTTTCAGGGTGTCCTAGCCCATTCTGAAGCACTGCTTGGCAAAACTCTTTTAATGACTTGAATGTGGAGCGAGAAGGAGCATTAATGGGGCTCACAAAGAATGTGGATTCAGTGTGTTGGTTCATTGAGCATGAGCGTTATAGGGGAACTTGGCTTCAGTGGATCGCCAGGAAAAATCACTCTTGGATCATTTTTATTAGACCTCGACTGTCAAAAGTATAGCACAGAAAAGCAGAGGGGGGAGAGCATGATCATGAGTACTTTTTGATGAAACAGATGACGTCTCCGGGGTGGCCCAGTACTAATTGGAGGGGCAATATTTTCGTATTCGTATTTCAAATGGGAAGAAATGCCTGCTGAAGGTACCATGATAGCCTGACACACACCAAAGAGGAATGACGCAAGCTGCCCTCCATTGATTTTATGAGCAGATTCAAATAAGGAAAATTAATGAAATATAACTGTACTAGAGCGTGAATCAAAAGTCGGAACCCAGCCGGGCATGGTGGCACATGCCTGTAATCCCAGCACTCGGGAGGCTGAGGCAGGACAATTGTTGTGAGTTCGAGACCAGCCTGAGCTACAAAGTGAGCTTAAGGCCAGCCTGAACTGCATAGTGAGACCCTGTCTCAAAAAAAAAAAAAAAAAAAAAAAAAAAAAGTTGGAACCCAAGTGCCTGAGAAGCTCTTACTTCTTTGAGCTAATTATTCTTATTTGGAGCTTAGTAAGTTTTGGCGTGCAGTAAAGAACAGCAGAAGAGTGAGATGAAAAGTGAAACCTTTGCATTTCAGACTGTCCTCCATTTTGATCTAACCTGTAAATCTAACAAAAGATACCAATATAAACTTCATCAGATTGGAATTAGGCATGCCATATACTTAAGAAAGAACCATTTGCTGGCATAAGAATTCTGCTCTGCTAATGGAAGCAATAATTTAACCACCAAGTAATAAAAGGCAGGACATTTCATATTCAGCAGTACTTATACACAGTAAAGAAAGCAGAGATTAACTTTATGGTCCATGTTTAACAAGAGCACGGCTGATTGTTCCTGTTATTCACATTGAAACATAAGGCTAGCAAATGGGTTTCTTGGCCCAGGGAGCTTTGTGGACATCAAGTGAATTCCTAGTTCATATAAGGAGCTCTTGCCCACAGAATTTATTTATTGATTGATTTTTTATTTATGACAGGGTCTATAGGGTCTCACTGCTAGATCAGACTTGCAGCGGTCCACCTGTTTACAGCCTCCCAAGAGCTGGGATTACAGGAGTGTGCCACCATGCCCAGTCTCAGCCCACCTGGAGGTAGGGCCAGCAGGGCAGGTCTGGGGATCAAATCCCTGGCTCCTGCGCCTGCTTGTAGGTGCTTTAAACTGCTGAGCTATTTGGCTGGCCTTGCCTATGGAATTTAAGAAAATGTTCATATCTTACCCAAGAGCTAACTTATAAAAGTCAACCAATCTAATGGGAATTAGTGAACCAAACCACTGCTTCTTCCCCAGTTTCATGTGCCTCCCTTTCGCCTTCCGTGTTACTGCAGTCTGTGTTAGTGGGCTAGGCCAGGGTCTTGACTTCATTTCTTTTTGACTTCACCTTCAATCAACATGGATGATTGAGCACCTATTCCACATGCCCTGGCAATTTATTAGCTTAAAATTATAGAAAAAATATTGCAAATGTGTGTAAGAATTCTAGAAATTCAAATGTTAAGAGGAACTTTGTGCATAAAGAAATAATGATTAGGATTGGACAGATAAATACATAAAAGAATTAAAAAGTTCAACTCCTTACTGTTTAATGAAAGTATGATTAACTGTTTGATGAGTTTTGCACGCCTGTATCTGGTAATCTGAACAACCTCTTTGAAGATAAAAATATGCAATATAAAAACTATTTTTAATTTCCTATCATCTTGATTTAAAATTCTGTGTTGTTTTTATTGCTTTATATATTTTATTCTTGGAAAAAATCATTTATTTATTTATTAATGGTACAGAGTCTCGCTTCACAGCTTGGACTCATAGTGATCCTGCATTGCCATGCCCAGTTTCAGAGGCCCACTTGGTGAGAGCCAGGCTCTGGGGCTGACATGGCACTTGGTCCTGGAGATCAAACACAGGTGCTTGTGTTTGCCAGGCAGCACTTAGACCTCCGAGCTATCTTCCCAGCCCCTTTATTCTCTTTAACATGAAAAAGATGCAGATGGTGCTGGAAGCAGGGTCCTCTTTGACAGCATCTGAACCTCAGAGATAAGAGAAAAGAAATAGCGTGTAGGAGGATTCCCCGGCCAAAACTGGAAGGCTGCAGGTGAGTCTGCAGCTAGCTGCTGACTCTCATGCTCTGCACCGTCTTCCTCTCTTGCTGCCCAGCTGAGCGTGCAGCTGTTTGCTTTGTGCCAAACCCGAGAAGGAAGAAAGGAGAAACGGAAGAGCAGCAAAGCAAATACATGCTCTTGAGCAGGCCGAGCTCAGTCGCAGAACAGTATGTTGGCTCGTGGCCCTCCTCCTACAGTCTACACTGCTGCTTTCAAAGAGGAACAGAGGAGCTAGCATTCGAGTTGATACCCAGGAATACTTAATGAGTGTGAGATGCAGAGACGAGAAGAAAACCAGGGAACATCAGGCTTTGACGAAAATTGGCATAGGCGGATGACAAATCCAGCAATGGAGCTGCAACCCAGAGGAAGGTGGTAAAGCCAAAGAAGAGACAGCTTTGAGCCAAATGTCTTTAATAGGACGCGAATGACTGGACAAAAGATTAGGGAACGTGCTCTCAAAGCTGTTGTTCAAACTGCGAACAGTCGGGAGACGGTAAGAGAAGAACTGTAGCAGCAGGTGGAGGGTCATCAGAGGTGACAGAAAATTAAATTTCATTTTTAAAGGAATTATTGATGTAAAAAAATTCTAAGTCATCTGAGACAAATCGAACAAGTAAATTACACGAGTGTTGTGTGTGTGGCTGCACGTGTCTGAGGGTGGCGGAGGTAAGCCACAGAAGCAAAGGAAGAAGGCGTCTCTGGGCTCTGTAACTCTAAAATTCTGCATCAGGAAGACATAAAGGGGTGAAATGTTAAATTCCTGAAGGTTTTCAACACACACACACACATACACACACACAGATAAAAGTTGGACCACGTGGTAATGTTGCTTACCCTGATTAGATCATTATGTATCATATGATATATATATATATATATATATATATATATATATATATATATATATATATATATATATATATAGTAGTGCAGCTGAAAATAGGTAAAAATTGGTCAGTATTTAAAAGGAAGAAAGAGAGCATGTGAAACACCAACAATGACAAGACCACTGAAATCCTTCTGAGCGTGATGCCTCCTCTCCTCAGCTAACACACAGGAAGCTCACCATCATGGTGTCTGTTGCCTACTTTAAAGACTATGAAAACAAAACAGGACAGAACTCAAAAGAGAAAAAGTTAACTGAGAAGGAAATAGAATTAAATCACTATTTAAATCATATTATATTATGAAAGGCATTTGAATAATATTTTCAATGTTCTGTTGGAAAATATATCTGGATTTAGAGGCACAAAAGTGTTTATACATAACTAAGAACTGAAGACATTTAAGATTTTTTGAAGGACAATAAAAGCCATGCCCTCATTGAATTTCAAAAAGCATATAAATATTTATTGGTTTTAGCTACTCATATAAATATTAGTTTAAATATGTAAGTAAATATAAGAATATATGAAAATATTTTAGATGAAATATAAAACAAATATTCATATGTTCTATATTTCTATGCTACTAAGAGAAAAATAATTTAGCAAATAAGTTGTGACTGGCCTAAGACAGACCAAGAAAAATGCCAAGAAGTAATGGAAGACAGAAAGCAGAAAGACAGAAGAAACAATGACAAAAAATAATGTAAATGCTGTCAATGTATTTGATCTACAATCAAATTTCACAACCCTCATCATTAAATGGAAAACTCCACTGAACATAATGTAACACAGAAAAATTGAAAAAATTTAAAGGAAATATCTATTTGCAAATGTTTCAAAACCCAAAGAGGCAAAATTAAAACCCTAAAAAGTGAAAAATATTTTAATGTGTATGAGACAAGAGAACAGTAATGCAAATATAACAAATCTAATTTTATTAGTAAAAGTTAACCACATATGAAAGAGTAAAAATCATGAACCATTGTAAAACTAATTATATAACTTATACTACATAAACTAGATACTTTAAGAAATACAAATTTTGACAAGCCCTGAAAAGTTTTGGCAAGCCTCTTTTTAAAAACAAATGGCCCAATTAAGCTTGTCTGATGATAAATGTGTAGACACTTGTTCCCAGGATATGAAGACTACACATTATTTTTGAGTTCTCAAAATAGTCACGAGCATTAATACTACATTAAATCAAAAACAGGAATATTAATTTCCTTAAGGGGCAATCCTCTAATGAGAGTACACTTCTATATAAGTGATAAAAAAAATTTGTACACAGTATATTAACTGAATCTAATCTTCAAGGATGAAGGAAAATCATTGATTGAAAGGAAATTTGTAGCCCTAAGCTTTACATTAAAGATAGAAGTCTAGGTAAGTTATTAGTAAGTCGTGTAGAAAGAGAAAAAAGTAACACAATTGAACTTAAAGAATGAAGCAGGAGAAGAGTAATAAAAATAAAAATAAATTGATTAAAGCAGAAAAATAAACTAATCAAGGAAAATGTGGGTGGCATAGGTCATCATGGTGTAAAGGGATGCAGGATACAGATATTCAGAGAATAAAATGAACAATATGAAAATAGTGTATGAGTCAATTTGAAAATGCACAGAGATCATTGTTGGAAACTATGAAATACCCTACCAAACTTGATTGTGACAAAAATATCGAATAAGCTATATGTAGCGTATGTCATAAGTTTGGTGATGCAGGCCTGCCTATGTTCCCAGCTCCTTGGGAAGCTGATGTGGAGGATCCATTGCCCCTAGCAGTATGGGCCAGAGCCCACCCAGAAGAAGAAAGTAGCCATAGATAAAAGACTGGGTGTGAGTGAACTTGGAGGGAAAGCTGACAGGGGCGGTCATGAGCAGCACAAGATTAGAGTAGCACGCATTGCCTGTTCACAGAAGCTTCACGAGCGAGCTCCTCAGAAAGCTCAGAAAGCCAGATGCCTGTAAGGTGTGCGCCTTCTGGAATATGCTCTTAAAGCTACTTAATATTTTCTTATTTATGAGAAGTAAAGTGTAAAAATACTGTGAGAAAGATTCCACTGACAATCATTACAAAGCAGTAAGACATACATGAAGAAAGCCAATGTTACATGTACAATTCCTATGAGGAGGGAACAATAAAATTATATTAAAATGTGTAAAAAGAAAACCTGCATAAATCTATAATTTTCTTAGACAGAATGGAATTAATTATTTATATGTTAATACATCCGCATAAACCCATATTCTCAAATTTTTATTCATTGGAACTCATTTAATAATTCTTAAGTTAGCACGCAAAAAGGACATCCTTATGAATAGATCTTTATTGCAAAAACATAACAGGGAATCTGGACTAGTCTTAGTATTCATCAAATCAAGTAATATGTGGAAAATAATAAATGTAACATTTGGACATCAAACTCACAGAAAGAAATACTTTCCAAAGAAAGCTGAGAATATCTCTAATGTCTTCATAATTGTGTATACCAGATGGCTCAGTGGATTAAAACACCAACTAAGGTAGCACAGACCAAAGTTTGATCCCCAGCATGCAGTGCCAGCACCACCCCCAGGGCATGCTGAGAGGCAGATTGAGATGGTGTTGGTGGCATGTGCTTGTAATCCTAGCACTTGGAAAGCTGAAAACAGAAGGGTCACTACAAGTCTGATCTGTGTAGTCAGACCCTATAGGCCCTATACTAAATACATGTACTATCTTTTTGTTGTTTCATATTTTAGTAAGGATCTTCAGAGTCTATAGGGTCTCACTATGTAGATCAGACTCATAGTGATCAGATGGTGTTCAGCCTCTGGAGAGCCAGGATCATAGGCACACACCACCACACCCAGTCTCAATCACCATCTCAGTGCACTTTCCAGCAGGCCTAGTATCGAACTGTGGCCGCTGTGTTTGACTAAGCAGACACTTTAATCTGCTGAGCTATTTTGCCAGCCCCCTATACAAAATACATTTTAAAAATTGTGTATAAATATATTCAACTTGTGTTGAGACATTTTGCATAATTTCTTTGCAAATTATTAGATTAACACTGTTCCCAGTCTCAGAACATGAACTGTACCATCTGAGGCAGACGAGTCCAGAAGTCCAGGATTTTGGGTCCAGCAGGGTAACAATGAAACTCACATACTTTAAAAAAATAAGTACTGCACCTGCAAAATGAATATAATGACTCTATGTAGAAATGAAATGTTAAAAATTATAATGTGAAACAGATTCAAGTGTACAAGTACCTTTAAGATTCTGTCTGTCTCATCTTGGTCTTCTCAACCTTCTTACTTACAGTCGTATCCTCATGTATGAGCTTCTTTCAGCTTCTCAAAACTTTTTTGGGGAGATGGCTGAGTAGAATAAGCACATCCCTGGCAAGTGCAATGGCCTGAGTTCAATCCCTGGTTCTGAAAAAAAAAAGTCAAATATTTTCTTTAATGTCTGCTAGACCTTCCTCTCTGATTTCTTGCTCTATTTCATGATTCCACTAAGCCTCTGTTTATGAAAAGCGCTCTGTTTAGTTTTTCCTGGCATTGAAAAGTGAAAAACCCTCCTGGTAAGCAACCACTTGTTTTTGTTTAATGCTGACTTTTTAAAAATCACATTTTGTTCTTGTAAGGGACTTTCTGTCTGTCATACACTTATTTCTCTTTATATATTTTTATTTCCTTACTCATAATATCACATGTACTTTAGTTAACTGTTCAAAATTTATGAAGTGTGACTCATAAAATACGCTAGGTTATTTTTGGTGAGGTCCCTATATGCTGAAAAACCTTTGGTTACATGTTTTTTTCTGACTTTATTACAAAGTTTTCTATTCACAGTTGTCCCCCAGAAGGGACTTACAAACACATGCTTCAGTTATCAGTTACGTGCTTATGTTGTGGGTGGGCCTTTACTTCTAAGAAAGGGTGTGTTGCTTGGGTTTGGGCTTTCTTTTCCAGATTTCTGCTGATATTTTCTATAGAATAGGAATTCATGACAAGTACTTCCATGGTCCTGAGTGTCTCTAGAATTAATTATTTGATCTTTAGAATAAGCAAATGGGGTTCTTAGCCTTTAAAATATTTCATAGAGCAAAAGTTCTATCATTTTCCTACAATGGAAAGTATGCATTACAATGTTAGAGACATCAAGCATAATTGAAAATGCAGATTATATTATATATACAGTTGATTCCACGTGCATGAGTTATGTTTTGCCTATTTATTATTTTGTTAGTTTTACATGGAGAAAACGCTCAAATATATATGAGGTAAAGTTAAGAATATATATGAGGTAAAGTACAGGAATTTCACAAAAAGTGTAGGTGTGTGTCAGAAAATATTGAAGGTGTCTCTGGTACATGCTGCAGTTAATCTCTTCTGAAGCTGTTTTACCGGAATCATAAATGTGCAAGTACCAGAGAAAATGAGATGGAGGAAGCCAAGCACTGTGACAGCTAAAATAAGCAAATCTTTAACAAAGCAAAATATAAACATTATTTTAATTGCATTTGATTTTTCATCATTATTTAATACAAACACAATTATTTCCATAACTTTATCTTTGATAGTGTTTAACAAACTAACCACTTATGTAATTATCTATTCTGATGAAGTAGATAAAAATTATGTTGGAAAAGGAGTTAAGTCACAAAATTATTCCATGAAGAATAGATTTGTAAATGAGCATAATGGGTAGAAACAGACTTAGAAGGCAGAGTAAGAATTGTGGTCTGCTCACGCAGTAGTTTGTATAATCTCAGCAGAGGCCGCTGTAGTGCATGGTTTTGCATTTTTCCATTTTGTAGCAAGAGTTGCCTGGAGCTTGGGTTTGCTTCGCGGAGCATTTCTTCCTCTGTTCACTGCCCGGTGATCCATGACTTCCGGTGCAGTGCTGCCCGAGGCGCTTGGCATCCGGGCTTCTCGCATGCACAGGCGGTAGGTAGCTCACGTGGCTGCACACCGTGTCCTGTTCTTCTCAGCTAAGATTCACACAGCCGTCCCCGATTCCGCATCCCACCGAGTGACTTGCCCCCAGTTTCACTGCAGTTCTAATCCATATATGGGGTCACTGCTATTGTTTTGGCTGAAATAGGAGCTCGAGTACCAGAGACCCCATGAGAGCTTGCAGTGCCTGGCTGCTGCTGCTGCCTGCCTGCATTTGCTTCCTACAACACAAAGGCCTCATCAGCAGACAGTGCGCCTGCTTTCCATTCTCAGCATTCTCCTTTGGAGATGGGAAGAGATGCACACAGCTAGCTTTGGGAGCTGGTGAGAACCAGCTCTGCACACAGCTGCTTTGTAGCTGGCTTTGCTTTGTTTCTTATGGTTCTACTTCCTGTCTGCTTGCAGGTCTCCAGCCACTGCCATTCCCTCTTTAGCTTCTTTTCACCTCCACTTCCTTCCCATTTTTTCCTCAGTTTTTCTTCATTAAAAGATGTTTTCATTCAGAGCAGTTTTAAGAGGCTTCACTTGTCATCTTACTCAAGAACAGTCTAACGAAAAGCACAAGGAAGACTTCAGGGCCCTGCTTTCAGTAGACGTGGGGTTTGCAGCCTGAGCATGCCCCTAGCGGTGCACTCCGGGGGAAGCAGTGCATGAGTGCTGTGCGCGCCCTGGGTCCTCGGGTGCGGCATAGGTGCCCTGCTGCCCAGTGTCCTCTTGTGCAAGTGAGACAAGTGAGCTCGGCAGCCAGGTGATGGAGTAAGGCCCCAAGTCGTTACACAAATACGTGCCACAATCTTACCCTTCGTTACTTCTTTCAGGGTATTTTCCAGGCTTTGGGGTAGGAGGTGAGTGAGAAGAATTATCAGGAAAGCAGATCAATAGCTACATTTTTGGCAATTTCATGCTTTTCCCTTAACTTTAACCTTAAAGAAATTAATTTCATCAGAAGAAAAATGCTAACTTTGGCTGCTTTATTTCCCATTATATGATCAGTGACAGAGTCATAAAGACTTTGTCACCATTTAAATTTAACAGAAAATTAAGAGATATAAATATTATCCCTTTGCTCTTGTTTTTGTTTAATTTGAAATTTATTTGTAGCAATGTTTCTCAATTCAGCCATATCAGTAAGCATTATTCAGAAGATTAGGAGAGGTATGTGTTGACCCATACCTTGAGTCTGACTCTAAGATTTTTGTAAACATTAAACCAGAATTTTGTGTGTGGATTTGTTAGATGGTCATACTGAGAGCTGAAATCTCTTCAGTTTGACCTTCAGTACATTCATATTTTAGGTACTTGTCTGAACCTGGCTATTGCATAGCCACGCCTTCTTTCTCCCTTCTAATCTGTGGGCTCTCATATCTCTTCTCTTTTTACAGCTTCTTCACTGATTCCCCAAATGCAGAAGCCCAGTGGACTAGTCATGTCCTCATCTAATTGTGACAGTCAGAGTGCAGATACATGACTTAGGAATAGTAATTGCACACCTCTAGCCAGGACTTTGGAAACCGATGGCTGACTGAATTTACTAAGAAATGCTGAAATTAATGATTTTGTTTTGAGAGTCACCCTGGGTGGATGGTGGTGCTAAGGATACAGTCCTGGCCAGAATTTTTCTTGGGTATCCCATTTACTTGATTCTTTCGTCCTAAATTTGACACTAGTTCTCTGTTCTTGCCACAGATCTATAAGCCCTCTGATGTTATTCCAAAAAATTCACTTTCATCTTGCAGTAGTCAAAGGTAGTCTTTCTTGGATGTGATCGAATACTCTAACACTACTCTAACTATATACTTTCTGTAATAATACTGTAAAGCTACATATAACTCAATCCATTATGTTGTAATTATCTCACCAGCTGTTTATATATTGGTGTGATGACTTAATTTTTACTAACATTTAATTGTTGCTCATTCTAAAACAAAACAATTCCTATTCTATTATTTCAAACTGTCAATTCCAAGCACTGCTTTACTAAGTTTTCCTTCCTATTATGTAGTTTTGCTTTCTTTTCCACCTCCAGAATATGCTAGCAGAAGTGATAGCATTTTAGTATAGAATACTGTTAACCTTTTAACATGCCTTTATTGATTGTGTTGTGTCACTCTACCCAGTTTTGTATTAATAGGACTTGACAATAAAAGCTCAGACATAAATGCCAAAAAATAGCTAATTAAATTCTAAATTGCAAGTTAGCATATATTTTGGCAGTAAGTGAAAACAGAACTTTCCATGTTCAATTTAAACTGAGGCCCAACTTTATTGGAACGTGTATTTCCAAGTGCAACTTGTAACACTATCAAGGTAAAGAATGGCTTGGGTGACTCCACTTCTGGGGACTGTGAGAAGTTACTTACATTAACCCCCTCAGTTTATCACCTGGTGTTTCCTCTCAGAAAGCTTTGTAATGCTCTCTGATTCTGTTCTCAGCTTGTCTGCATGACTTCATTTGGCCAACAGATGCTTGGAAATATGAGGCATGAACATTCTTTGTTGCTCCTCCTCCATTGCCGTGAAAGCATGGCTAGGCTGACTGGATGGAGGAGCAGACAGAAGCGGTGAGCATGAGAAGCCCTGTTCATCACAGTGGAGAGCACTCTTCATTGGCTAACACACAGCTGAGTACAGATACACGAGCAAATCTGGCTGACATTCGAAGAAGCGTATTAGCCAGGTCTAAATATACTCTTAGTTCAATTGCTGTTAATTTATTTTATTTTATTGAAGAACAAATACCAATGAGACAGTTTCAAATCAAATTAGCAGGACAGATTCAATAATTAATACATTGCATATTGTTTTCATAGTGATTTTTTGTTGTATACAGTACATACATGTTATTCTATTTACAAACACTATTAGAGCAGATGCTTCTAATCAATGAATTAAAAGAATGTAGCTGTATACTTACCTTTTTCTAAAACTGAATTATAGTAAGTTTCAATAATTAATACTTTTTACATTGTTATCTTCCTAGTGGTTATCCATAGTACAAGAAGCTGCTGTTAATTTTTTTAACCATTGAGTTTTCAGATACTTTTTACACCATTATGAGGGCAATAAATAACTGATAGCTAAAGCATACAAAAAGGTAATAGCCATATGTTTGGGAAGAATTTTGGAAAGAAGTCTTTTAAGGAAAGACATACCATGTCTCAACCAATTCTGCTCAAGGTGAAAATGGAAATACTTTCTCCCTCATCACAAGTCTAGAGGTCTGAAAGGGATTATTAGTTAAAATTGATAGGCAGCTCCTTAGTTTTATAGATACAGTAGACTGCAGTCTGACTCACAATTGAGGATTTATCAGAGAGATAGTGGATCTGCTGTTCTGAGGCATGAAGACAAAAGCATACGAAATTGGGCACTAGATTTAATTCTACTGAGTGGAGGGGCAACATACATATATTTCTATCATAGATCAGGAGTAGATAATCTTAGAACTGTTTTGCATACTTTCTAATGGTGTCATCTAGATCCATACCAGGAGGATCTAGAGTATATGCTTAAACAGAAACAGAACTGGCAGTGCCCATCATAGTAAAATACATCAGAGAAATCATTCTGTTGTTACCACTGTTTATCATAGGAGGCAAAATTGAATGGTTTTTATGTGTGTGTGAGTGTGTGAGTAATTGTTGCAGATTGCCTAGTGCTTTAACGGTTGATATGGATCATCAACATGATTGGTTTGAGAGATGCCTGGGAGACTAGGAAAGCCCTTTCCAGACATGTCTTGGTGATGCAGGAAGTGTGATCCTGAAGCAGCAGCAGGATCTAGAAAGCCTTATGTATGGAGGTGAAGCTCTCCAAAAGCAACTCAGTCTTAAAGCTCCGATACTCACTAGCACGTTGATAAGTTCATGGCTGAACATGCTTTGCAGAGGTCGGTCTGGCTAGAGACACTGAGCTCCTGGGCTCATCACCCAGAGGAGGTTCTTGTTGTCAGCTCCCCCTTCCCTCTGCTTCCTGGCTGCCATGGTGTCACATGGCAAGGGACTTCACCAGTCCCTTGCTCCACCGTGAACTGAGCCCAATGAGACCATATCCTAAGTAAAACTTTTCTCCTTGCAGTTGTCTGTGTCTGATATTCTATCCCACAAGAGAAAAGTGACTAAATGGTACTCCAGCATTAAAAAACAAATACATTTGTACACATGTTTCATAAAAATGTTATTTTTATTTAATACATTTAAGTCACAAATTTTTTCTTTCTTGCTACCTTTTTCTTGCCCTACCTGGAACTTAAAAGAGGAAGCAAGATGGAAAAGAAAGGTTGGAAAAAGAAAGAAATTCCATTTCTTGGTGGCGTGCAATTTGCCTGCAGATCACTTGGCCTAGGGAAGTGAGAAGTATTACCTTCGAAAGGAGATTGAAAATGTTGATTAATATATATGGAATTGGAGAGATTTTCAATTTTCTAAATGATAAGGCTGTATTTTGCTACTGAAAAGACCAGAAGTCTTGAATTAGGAAAGAAAAAAAAAACATTGAATGGCAGATTTTAGCCATAAATCAGGAGAAAAGTTATCCTTATATGAATAAATTTTAAAGATGTTTGAAGGTACAAATAAAGTAAAATAAAATGGTTTTTAATAATTATATTCTACAAGAATGCAGAGATGACCTTATTTCCTTTACTATGGTATTATATTTCGAATATAATTTATTGCTTATATTTTTCTAGTTTTCAAGTTCAATTAGTTTATTACTATAATGCTTTACAAGAACAAAAAAAGTAACTTTCATTTATTTTTTATTTATTTTTTGGCAGAACCGGGGATTGAACTTAGGCCCTTGCACTTGCCAGGGAAGTACTTATTCCACTGAGCCATCTCCCGGCTCAAAGATTTTTATTTTTATTTATTTTTTATTTATTTTTTGGCAGAACCAGGGATTGAACTTAGGCCCTTGCACTTGCCAGGGAAACATTTCATCATTACTACCTAGGTTATGTTTATATTCTGGTGTGGAAAGATATGTAATTTTTACTGACCATAGAGTATTTATATTCTTAGTATTTTAAGCCTAACTCTTTCTTTTACTTTGTTCCTTAAGTAAAATATTGTCATGGTTGCATAAGGGCTATTTTGTTGAGTGCTATTAATTTGTTTTGGAGCAAACCAGGAAATTGTTTATATTACAAACTGATTCATTTTACTTAGCAGATTGTACTAATATTCTTGACACATTTTAAAGCTCCATGGCTGTACGAGAGAGAGAGAGAGAGAGAGAGAGAGAGAGAGAGACAGAGAGACAGAGAGAGAGAGGGAGAGAACAATTTCTACCACAGGAAAGTTTTCCTTTCATTACTCTACTAGGACGTTATTTCAACAAAATATTTTCTTCTTTGAAAATGACTATTCTATGTAACGTCTTAAACTTTATGGATTGCAGTGCTGAAGCTTCTAAAAGATAAGCAATATGCTCCAGATAAAAATAATTAGCCTGCTGTTAGACAAATGGTTTTCACTTTTTCTTTTTAGACTAAAGGACTTACTTCCGTGTGTCACACATTAGCAAAACTGTGTGTTTTGTGGGCTGCTGTCTACATGAGGCAGGGTGTGGGTTGTAGAGAGCTTTCATTTTGCCAGCTCTAACTCTGTGCTTTTAAGAGAACACTCATGTATCTACTTACTTACCCATCAGTCTTTCACAGCCTACATACCTAACAGTGCTGAGCAGAACCAAAATGTCCCACTCTGCAGAAGAGAATTTAAACAGATAGGCTTGATAATCAGTATGATTGTGAGTTGAGGTAGGTTTTCCAAAGAAAAGGAAAATGACCCAGAATAAAGTGCGGAGCTTGTCTTGGACTACTGAATGAAGCTTCTCCTAGGAAACGATGCAGAGACTGGTGCTCGCCTGCTCTCGGTCTCGCTGCACCGCTGTGCTTTGGGCAGGACGGTAGCCTGAGAACACACAGGAGCCGCCTTGGGAGTTGGATTGCTCTGTGCGATGAGACCTCGCCTTTGCCTTTTGAACAGTGCCCCACATAGCTCCTTCATGATTTTCTCATCTTTTTGGGTGGGAGGGCAAGTCTAATGTGTGCTACTCCATCATGGGGAGAAGCGGAAATTCTGGCCACAGCATTTCCTGTGTGGAGTGCATTGTTGCTACTGGGAGCTGTGCCTTGGCTTCCTGGGTGGCATTGGGATTCAGAGCCAGATCCCTGGCCAGAGGGGAACCTGGCACAGCACCACAGACAATTTTCCCAAGAAGTTGGTTGTGAGTGGGAAATGGAAAAGAAGGGTAATTTCTGGATGTGTGTTTGGATTCAAGGGAAAAGTATTTTAAAAAGAGAAAATTATCTGTACGTTCATATCAAAGACCAACTTGAGAGAAAACGGCCAGAAGAATGATTCATGGAGTAACATTTCTGGAAGCACACGAGTAGAATGAAAGCAAACAGCAGGTATTTAGTCCTTTTTGTATTACAGGGAAAGAAAGGTGGGATCAAGGCAATAGAGTTCATCCTAGTGAATCAAATTACCATGTCAGATGGCAAGAGCAAACTGATGATGACCTACTAATGACCACTAATAAGTTAGTTACTGACTCATTTCCTTTCTCAGTGGGTTTTTTCTATAGCATGCCTTAGCATTAGCCCGCTTGACCAGTGGTTTGAATCTGAGCCTTCTTATGTAGTGTTGTATTTGTCATGATATACCATGGCCTTTTGGTTGTGACTTCTTTTCTTGAGTTATTTCAATGCATTTTGAATTATATACATAGTTTCTTTCCTTTGGTTGTGCAATCAATATGCTATTTTTTTTTCTTTTTTGTACCAGGGATTGAACTGGGGACCTTTGTGCTTATTGGGCAGGTACTTATGCTGCTGAGTTTTCTCCCCAGCTCAATATGCTGTTGATAGTCAAAATATTCAAGAGTAACATATATCAATTTCTCTATTTCTTTTGTAAGCAATTTGGAAGACAAAAGAGATATGTTTATGAAATATTTTTCTGTAGTGAATGTTATGTGTCTAGATGGATCCCCCAAAGCCTTATGTAGTTGTAAATGGGCTTTCTCAGATATTGCAAATCTAGAATGTGTGACTGAATTATGTTGCGATACTAGGAGTAAGGGTGCATGATTACTAAATCAGTCTATTGATTCACTTGGCACTATCCTAATCCTGGTAGGCTGGGCACAATGCCAGGCACAGAAGTAGCCTTGTCATGCCCCTTGCCTGCCTGTTGTCTTATGCCCACATAATCTTTTTCTTTTTTGTTCTTTTGCAGTTTCTGTCTGCTGCCCAACCTACATTGGAGCGAGTTGATTATGGATTGAAACCTCTAAAAACTGTCAGGTAAATAAACCTTTTCCCTTTTAACATTGGGTGTTGGGTATTTTGTCCCAGAAAATGGAGAAAAATAACTCTCACAGAATTTGGTATCAGAGCAATGGTGTCCTCACTGTGTCTGTACCTGACCATGTGATTTAGAAGCCTTTGGAGCTGGCTAATGTGAAGAAGAGGAGTCGCCAAAGGTTCATAGATGTTGGATGAAAACTGCGAGCTGGAACACCCTAGGCTGTACTTGATGAGAGAGCTGGTTAGAGCTCAGAGGACCTGAAGGCTAAAGGATGTGGTGCTAGTAAAGCCCAGGTTCAGGAGCCTCCTTCTGGTGAGGACTACACTGGCGGTTGGATTCTGGTTGAAGTATGCTGCACCTTGGCAGAAAGTTTGTCTCCATTTTGCTTGTGCCCAAAGACTGACCTGAGACTGAGACTAAGAGCTCCAGGCTAACTGATCTACCAGAGGAAGGTCAGGGCACTCACATGTTGAGGTGGTGTTGGAGGCTGCTGTTGGGAACTGTTAGCTAGATTTATGCTGAGAATCAAGAACAAAGAACACAGGAGAATGATACAAAGCATTGTGAGTTTGTCCAGTCAAGTTGTGACCTGCAAAAATGGCCCAAAGGAGATATTGGTTGACAAAAAAATTAATAAGAAAAAGCTATTTCAGAAAAAGGCAACAGAAAGATGACCTGAGAATATTACAAAGACCAGCAGATTCCAGCCTTTCCAGCTTGACAGTTGCAGAGGTGAAAGACTTTACTTTGATTTTTTTTTTTCTTGGAGGAACCAGGGATTGAACTCAAGCACTTGCGCTTGCCAGGGAAGCGCTTATTCCACTGAGCCAATTCCTGGACCCCTAAGACTTTACTTTGAGAAGAGAGCCCCAGACTACCATGCTCCAGATGGTGGCAGCTTAGGGAAGATATTCCTCAAGCTTTGATTCCCAGACGCTCAATTCCTACAGCCAAGAGAGAAAAAAGTCTGGCAGAAGACCTTGACCTCATCCACAGGATTCTGGTTTCAGGTGCATGCAGAATGCAAGAGTTGGGGGTTGGGAAAGCTTGCAATGGGGTTTCAGAAGAAGATCTGGGAGGCTGGGCAGTGTGCCCTTGGGCGAGCAGTATGTGAACCTGTGGGTGCAACTCAAAGGTGTGATGGAAACCCCAGAAGTTTGGAAAAACCAGGAATGTGGATCACCTGAGGAAAACTCATGGAGGGAGCAGTCAGCTCAAAGGAGAAGTCATGGGCACTATAGCCAACACAGAGCTGTCAGGGAAGAACCACCCAAGCCTGCTGGCATTCACATCTTGCCATTGATTGCTTGGTTCTGGGTATGGAACTACAGGACTGAATGTTTCCTCTGCTAGACTTTGGACATGCCTTGGTTCCATTCCTTGGTATCTCCCTGGTTGTACCTTTGGAATGGTAATATCTGGCTCATACCTCTGAATATTGGAAGTATTTCTTCCTTTTCCTTTGTATGGGAGCTCACAGATCAGAGTTTGCATTAAGTCTCAGAGAAGACTTCGGACATGGACTTTCCAGCACTGCTGAAACTGTTAGGATTTTGTATTCTTAGAGGTGGGCCAAGGGCCTTTTGCATAAATGGGTGTGTTCGCATCTTTGGGGGCCATGGCTGGAATATCACAGTTGTGTCTTGATGTCCCCACAGCACCACATGCTATTATAGATGGGGCTTTTGCAGAAGTGGTGGAGAATGTGTGATTCATTCATAGTGCAATGCCAGGAATAGTGATGAAGGGTGGATGATTACTAGATGAGTCCACTGCCTGGCTTGCTGGAGCACCAGTCTTGGTGCCCTGGATACAATGTAAGGACAGGAAAAGCCTTGCCTTACACTTGCCTGCTTGTTTCTCTACCTTCTTCCCACTGTGCACTGCTCCTTCTCTGTGATGCCCATCCGCTGTGCCAACCTGACACAGAGCCAGCCAATTACAGGCTGAAAGTTCTACACATTGTCAGCTAAATAAACCTTTCTTCCTTTAGCTTTGGGTGTTGGATATTTTATCTCAGCCATGAGAGAAAAGTAAAGCATTGAAGCCCATTTATTTTTTTAATTTTTCCTACTCACCTACAGTTATGAGAAGATCACCTCAATTCTGCACAAGTACAGTTAGCACAAGGAGCTCACAGCATGATGGGACTCATCGTAATTATCACCATCAGCATTGTCACCACATCAGGGCAGAGCAAGGGCCCAGGAGTCAGCTTCAAAATAAAGCTAAGGGAGCAAGGAGGCTGCAAATCATGATTGCTTTCACTCATTGTATCCACATTCCTAAGTCTAAGGGTTTAAGGAGAAGGACTGCATTAGAAGAAAAGTGAAACAGAAAGAAATCTACTGAGATATTTAAAGCACAAGTTAACATTATTTGAAAGTTGTGCTGAGCAATTATGGTGAAATAGCTTCTGGGCCACTTCAGGATCTCTGAGTCTGTATTTTCCACGTAACTTCTGCAGACAGCACCTTTACAGGCATCAGGGGAACTTCTTTGTCCATTACACTGTATAATTGCTGACAAAAATTAGGGCTCCTGCAGACAGAGCCTGGCTTGGCTGTGGACCTGTTATGCTGACTGATGGGGAAAGTGCCCACCCTTGCTTTGTTATGAGTGCAGCTAGAGATCCAACACCACAATGCAGTAGTACCCAAGTGATACACCAAAATAGTACAAAATTTAGTGCAGTTCTAATCAAAACATAACATTCATTACCGAACTGGAAAAGAATAATCATATGGAAGTAGAAGAGACACAAAACAGTCAAGGCATCCTTGAATAAAAGGTCAAGGTAGGAGGCATCACAACCCCAGATTTCAATTCCACTGAGCCATCTCCCTGTCCCTTCAAGTTGCAGTACAAACAGTAGTAATAAAAAAAGTTCCTTTTACTCCTCCTCAGTTGGAGTGAACAAACATCTCCTCTGCAGTGACAAGGAACCCAATGATGAGGAACCCAGTCTCCAAGCCTCCTAGGCCCAGCTCCGAGATTCCCTGGTCTAGTGCCCCTCGTCCTGATTGACACCAACTGGCTGAGCAGGCTTCAGCACTCGGCTGTAGATTGTTTTCATACTGCTCTGCAAGGAGCCTTCCTTCTCCCTCACTGAAGGGTGTGAGAGCCTAGGACGAAGGCTGTGTTGTCTCTTAGCTTTTCTCCAGACAGCACAGCCCAAGGGCATCAGACAGCAAAGGCACCTCCCCTCTTGAAGTCTCTTAAAATGCTCTGAAGGCCAGAGAACTCCAGCGGCTGCATATCCACTTGCACCAGGCTGTGTTCAGAGAGGAGACGAGGCGCAGCCCTTTCTGGAGAGCAGGACCATCAGCAGGCGCTGGTGCGGCCTGCAGCCACTATGGGAATGCGGGAGAGTAGCTGAGAGCCTGAGAGTGGGGACGGGGCTCGAGGTGACACGAGGAGTGGGCAGCGACATGTTGGCAGTGGCAGGGCTTGCTTTTTAGCAGTATTTGCTTTAACCCACTCCCTAAATACTGTATGCCTTAATTCATATGGTAGAATTTTTAAATAATAAAAAAATGCATTTTAAAAGTAGTTTTAATTAAAGAACTGAACTATAACCACTCTGGAAAGTAACAAGTGATTAAATCACGGCTTCATGCATGTATATGCATCCACACAAGTAGCATCAATCCGCCCCTCCCCCTCCCTCTCTCTCTACCTCCCTCCCTGTTTGTTTGATATATATCTGAGTCTCTTCAGAAGCAAGCATTAAATGCCAGATGAGGCTCATTTTAACCTCTCAGCCTCTCAAAGAGCTCACATTTCTACCAGTCAGAGGTTACTTAGGATAATATACAAAGAGAAATTAATTTACTCTGACAAATTACTCTGTCTTTTGGCTCCAAAACAAGGATTTACTGCATTGAAATGCTATTGGGCTGCTACCATCCAAGCTGTGTGGACCCCAGGTGTGCCCATCACACAGGAGTGGAGCCCTCCATCCTGTCCTGTGTCATTATTGTTAAACAATTAGAATGACCCATGTCTAGACTGAGCTGTGTGATTCTCCATTACCATCTGTTTCTGAAAGAATCAATTTTCTGTGGTGGAGAGTGGACTTCTACCTGGAATCCTGGTTCTTCATTCCTCAGCTTCTCACAATGACTTACATAATGTCTTTATTTCTGAACGCAGAGACACAGGAAAGTGATACAATCCCAGAAATCAGTTCAACCTCCTTTCTGTTTTCTTCAACTGAATCACATTGTTCAAATCTCTTTGAACTTTCTGGTCCACAGCTTTAAAAAGGGCCAAACATACATTATGTAGCATATTTTATCTAAATATAGGATAAAAAGTAAGAATTACTGGAGACTATTAATACTCCTGTTTATTCTCATCAATGTTTTTCCTTGCTGGGCCTACTCGACCTTGAGGTTTGGTGGCATCTTCCAACCATCACGGCAACCTATGTCCTTGCCATAAATATCAGGTGCCAGACTGTGAAGGTCAAAACACTGATGAAAGTGGAATTTTTGTTGGATGCCTTTATGTTCAAAATTTTGTTTCTAAATAAACTAAGAACAGTGATAGTTTGTGGGGAGAGCTGAAAAATAAAGCAGATCCTGATAAAGCAAAATAGAAAACACAGTCCCTTGTCCACATGCATCTGTGCTTCATGAGAGGAGGGACGGTCAGACTGCATCTCTATTCTATCTGAAAAGTGACTAATTCTTAATTCCTTAAATGTTTGAATCACTTTCCTATGCCAGGCACTGTGCTAGAGATACTACAGTGCATGAAGTATGTGCTTTGCTTTCTACAGTTCAATAGCCTGCCCAGTAAGTCAAAATTTTTACAAGAAATTTAAAGCAAAATCCTATATTTAAAGCTTCTGAGGTCCTGTTTGGTTTCTCTGGACAATAAAGTTCATTCTGTAGTACTCTGGGCAGACATACCCTACTACATGCTCCCATCCATAGGGATCCATTGGTCTCACTGTAATCAGTTCTACCTGGGGAGAAATGGTGGCAGGAATGAGAAAGATAGACAGGAAGGCAAAAGCTTGGCCAGGTGGTCGCTGGTCTGCCTGATGGGCTAGACTAACACAATGCACAACAAAACGATCCTTTACTTATACTTTTTGCAAAGTTAGTGACAGGTTGCCTAGTGACTAATACCTGACCTTAACCAGACAGGGTGCTTATCTCAGGTTGAGGTAGCTTGTTTGCTTTAGGCAATGAGGGCTCTTCACACCTACACACATTTGATCAATTTTCTAACTTCTATGGCTCCCAACACCCAACTACAGTTGCATTAGAGAGCAAGGAGACAGTGATAAGGAGGTTATAGAATCAATTTCTCCTTCCACTTGCATTACCTGGAGGGCCACTGTAAATGCCCCCTTTAGGCCAGGTCTGGTTGTACATACTAGTAAACCTAATACTCTTAGAAGGAAGATTATGTGTTTTACCTCAGCGTTAGCAGTTAGAAGATTGAATCCAAGTACTACAATCTATTCATTAATTTTAATATCTCTCTTCTCTGAGAAGTGATGTCCTCAATCAATGCTTTGATTTAAACAATGCCAGTATTCACTCCAGTGAAGGAGAGTGGATCCCTGAGTAATGAAATGTACAGGCACAATGCAGAGCCACTAGCTTCCCTGTCCTCGATTACAGCATCTTTTCCAAGCTCCAGGAAAATTAACAAGGTCTGTTGTTGAGTAAAATCACCCATGATTATCAATGCAAACTGGAAAAAAGAGAATTAATGGGCTATTTTATTAAAATTTTCTTCCAGTCTCCTCTCCATGACTAGCACTGTCCTGGGCTCTCAGAACATGATGGTAGATGACAAATAAGTAAATGAAATGCCAGGGTAATAAATTCTTGAGAAAGCAGGATTTACCTGCCCTTCTGTGCAGGCTGTATCTTTGCTGTTTGTGACTAGACCTTGATTAGAAGTTGTGTCAGTTGTAGCGTCAGCACAAGTGTCCATAGCTAGAGAAATACTTAACTTGTGAGCTACTTCTCTTTGTAGTTTCAAAAGAGAGTAGTTTTCCTAGACAGTTTATGTAGATTTGTGCACGGAGAACTCCTTTAAAATAACTGTGGTTTGCAATAGTCAAAAATGTACATGTGTCTGTTGGATATTTTCTCAGTACTAAAAGAAAAGCAGATGATTCTATCATAAATTTGCTGTGCACAGTGCTACTGCAGCTCCTTGGAGTGCAGAGCGTGTCAGCCTGCTCGCCTGCAGAAGGATCAAGACGTGACATCCTGTTCTTCATTCCTCGTCATTCAGAGGATGCCAACCCTCATTCTTGGCTGTCTTATTTCTCTTAGAGATGGACAGTGTTATTCTTTGCGTCTTTCATATTGGTACAGTACCAAAATACACATTTCACTTTCACAGTTTTTATTCAGTCTTTGTAAACAGCATGAAATGGTTTGATGTTTTGGGCACACAGCACATCTTGCGAGCCAGGGCTTGGCTTTCTATGGTTTCCCTTCTCTTTCAGAACTATGCACTTTTTGGCAGTTAGGAAGCATTTGGGGAGAAAAACAACACCCTGGCAGCCCCACATCTGACTGGCACTGTGGATATCTCAAAATAGAAAGTGACAGCACCCTGATCTTTACTGTCAGGAGCAGATGGGTCACTTGCAGTGCCAAGTCTCCATACTCTGCCACCATCCTCATTTTTTTCAGCATGGGTGTCAAGACTGCTTATAAGTTAATGTAACTTGAATGTACACGACCATCTTCCTATCATACTACCACTCTCAGAAGCACAATCACTGGTAATCCTTAATAAAAACCCGTAATCCTTAGCAAAAAGCATAGGTCGATTTCATATTCATTCTCTTTATCTGTCACTCATTCTCTCAAATGTATATAGAACCCTTCAGTTTAATCTAGGGTTGTTACTACATAAAAAGAATAACCCTAATTAGCTAAAAACAACACACACATATTTAAATATTTTTCAGAGCTAATCACAGTGTAAATAGTGCATCAATGCATCTTATTAGCCAGCACATTGTTTCACATTTCCACCTGCTGTCTGGGTACTTTACTGTTTCTCATTCCATTTGAAGTCTGATTTCTGGTGATTCTCCTGTGGAAATGTCAACCATAATTTTTGTTTGCTCTTTCTCTAAGATCCCAAGAATGTGACTGAAGTCTTGAGGAGTCTGGTTAAAAAGATGCAGTCACTCCTAAGTGTTATCAGCATCATACATCTCATGGGAAAACAATTCATGCATTGCTCAAGTGCACAGAGCCACATTGATTGTCCCATTCCTAGGGCTTTGAGGTCATTAGCTTTAGCTCACTGCCTGCTGAACTCCCAGCCCACAATCACTCACAGAGGATGTGCTCTCTACTGACTTTGAAGAGCAGATCTAGTAAAGAAACTTAAGTTTGATTATTTACAAGTTCCTGCTTTGGTCCCTGCCCAGCCATCTGGGTCGTTCTATTTATCTATGTCAGATTTCAGGGCCATAAATCCTGGCTAGTATTGCCTAGCTGGCAGGCCTGACCTCTGAGCAGTCCTCCTGAGCAGGCATCGTGTGTGTGTGTGTGTGTGTGTGTGTGTGTGTGTGTGTGTGTGTGTGTGTTTGCTAACACTCGCTTCTCTTTGTTGCTGTGGCATCTCCTACCCAGGTGTGCGGAACCAGCGGGGAAGGCTGATGACATGGAGAAGATGCCTGTAGGTGGCTTATGAGATAAAATTTATTAAAGTATCAACAAGGATGAATAGGCTTAGTTGTGATTTATAAGCAGAAAAGGCTGGACAGGAAAGTGGCCAACACATAATTGCAATGGGGGCACTAGTTTATCTGTGGCCAGTCCTGGGTAGTGAGCTGGAGTGAACACCCCAAAGAGAGCTGAGTGTCCCCTGAAGCTAACTGGACAATTGAACACCACAGTGCTGGGCTCTGCACTCAGCTGTGGCACAGAGGGGGCTGTGTGTGTGTGTATTTAATTTATTTTTTATTTTTAAAAGAGTAAAAAATAGTATTAAAACAAAAATTATAATACACAGTTTCACTTCACAAAATAATACCAATTTCATAGTATCTGTTGTAATGCACAATGTTGTTCCAACTAATTGCTCATATTGTCAGACAGATGTATGCAAAATTGGAAGAAAAAAGAAAAAAAAGAAATATATGAGATATTAAGAAGAGAAAAAGGTCAAAGAATTGAGAACAGGAGACAAAACAAATTAAGCATTAAGTGCTCCTTTCCCCAGACCAGCAGAGCTTCACAGTACAGTTGTCCAAACCATCCTGCTTACATATATAGATATATCTCTTTCTCCACTCCCCACAAGAGGGGCTTCAGTAGATTTATCTAGCAGTGATATCATCAGCATTCTTTGTTCCAGCTTAGGAGCAGTGGCCCGAGAGGGGACTGACTTAGCACACAGGCAAGTGGTATTTCTATAGACAGCGCTAGTTTGTTCAGCCCCTGGGGTCCTTCGCATAAATTCAGACTTCAATCAGAAGAAGAGCAAAATCACATTGCAAAGGTGTGCAGGTCCAGATATGTGAAGCACAATGTATTTTTGGAGGTATCTTCCTGTCAGCAGCCTTCCCCGCTGGTCCCGCACACTATTGCCCCAGCTTCACTCACTCACATGAAATCACATTTCCTCCCTCTCACAGGTCCCCTCTTACTGCAGGGTTAGGCCCAGCGTCCAGGGCTTTGTTGTCTCTATTAGGTCTGACTCTGGTCTTTCAAGAGTTTAGCTGAGCTACAAAATGAGAGATGAGCTGTCAGCTGCTAGGATAGTTGACTACTGCAAAAAGTCAGAAGCAAAAGAAACAACCTACTGAGTTTTCCAAATACCTCTTCCATCACTTTCTCTGATCATGTGATGGTTGCAGGTCAGGCAGATTAGCACAAGACCTGGTCATCCCTATGCCAAGAAAGTCCTGAGTGTGAGAATCCTTCAGTTCAATGGGCTGAGAAACCAGGGAAAGAGGAACAACTCCAACTGGAAGATGCTGAGTGATTAGCTGTGCTAGACAAAAGTGCCTTCGAGATTCCCATCATTGCCTCTTTAGGGGACCTCTACAGAAGTGCCTAAAGATATGGGTCAGAGGACGCAGACAGAGACTAGGAATGTGTGTAGGTCAGGAATGAAAAATTGTTTGTGCGTGTGATGGGCCTGACAGGCCCAAAGTCTAGAGAGCTGCTTTCTGTAGAGTATGTCCCTTACTGACTCCAAACCAGTCTTGTGTGAAGAAGGTGATTTTCCTTTGTGAGGTCAGCCACATAGAACTTTGTAACTGACCTTTGTCAGCCAGGAAAATCAGACATAGGTTTTATATATATGATAATATGGAGGAAGCTGTTGCTTTTTCTGTGAAGCCTGTAATTCAGAGATGGGGGATGGGTGATGAGTGGGGGGGGATCAAATTTCTATCTCCCCTTCTTCCCACAGGGTAACAGGGTGGTAAAGAGAAGCACTCCTACAGGAAGGAGGAAAGTGCATGGTGGAACGCTCGCAGCAGTCACTCGTCCACCTGAAGTAATTCTGAAATCCAGCTGAACACAGAACTTTCTGGAGTAGGGCCCATTTTGGCTCCAGTGGTTCTTCAGTGTTCTTTGTGGCACTGTTCTCTTACACCCTGCACCTGCTTTTGAGGAAGCTTTCTTTTATCAATAGGACAAGGTATGTTTATAGCTGAGCTGGATTCTCGGCTTGGATTTCTGCAAATAGGAAGCAATGTGTGTGGAGAGCTTTTTGTTTTCTGTGGTTGCTGGCCTAGTTATTCATAGCTGGTACACATCCCACAAAACCTGTGTGGGCTTCCTATGTATAAGGGTGTAGCGAACCAGGGCCTTCTCTTCATTAGGGTGCCCTGTTACCTACCTGGAAAGGGCTCAGTGAAACTGCTTTGCAGCATTGTGAAATAGTAAAGGATCAAAGGCTGTTACATATATAGCTTGACTTTGTCTTTATCAGAGAGCAGTTTCTAAATTTGAAAATCTGTAGACAGGAAAGAATGAGGTTGAGGTGCAGTTTTATTTTCCAACTGAGTGTGTGCTTGCCTTTGTATTTCATCTAATATCTGCTTATGAACAGAATAATTCCTTTATCTCTTTGTTCTCTTGAAGTAATCTATCTTTCATAAAGTGGAAATAGCCCAATGATACACTGAGCCTGCCTCGAGAGCTGCATAACTAAACTAAGGCTTTGTAAGCAATTCTGTGTACCCCCTTCCCCCTGCCTGCTTCCCCTCTTTCCTCCCTCCCTCTCTCCCTTCTTTTATCTCTGCTGTTATGCAATGCCATCTCCTCCCAAACAGTTGTCTTCCCAATGGCACACGTTTAGGCTTTTGCTGTGGGAGCACAATACCCTCAAAATCATGTTTTGTCAATTTTCTCTCTATGTGACAAGCCATACTGTGATTAGTGACTTAAAAGACCAATTATGTTGCTTAAATCTCTTCAGACCTGGAGTTCTGTCTGGGCTCCTCAGCAGCTCCGCTAGTCTGAGCTGCGGGCACTCAGGTGGCGGCCCACAGTCATCTGCACACCTGGTGGGGCTGAGCAGCTGGAGAAGCCCTCCTTGCAGGCTTGGTGGCTGGGCACAACTGCAGCTCTCCACTCGGGGTTGTTCATCATCCATAGCAAGATTGCACTGCTAATTTCTATTGATTTTTTCGAGGGATCAATTAATGCTTAAAATTTTTATTTTGACCAATTTTACATGCTTGTAACTGAAGACAACAGAGTGCAATATAACAACCACTGTTGAATACCTATCTTGGTTTTTTTGAAACTGTGTATTGTTTCTAATGTCTTATCTGTTAAATTTTTTTATTCTCTTTAAAGTAAAAAAATGACTGAAAAATGAAAAACAAAGAAAGAAAGGCTAGTCTGGGCTTCTTTACATAACATCGGCAGCCTTCCAAAATGGTAGAAAGCAGCAGCTCTACTGCCCCCTTGAGGCTGGGACTTAGAACACTGTCCCACACAGCGACCACCCACCGAAAACCTTCCTTTACATAGTACTGGTTAAAGCAAGAGGTCTATGCAGATCCAGGCTGCGGAAATAGACTCTACATTTTTGTTTGTTTCTGGTTTTTTTTTTGTTTGTTTGTCTGGATTTGTTGGTGTTTTAGTTTTACTTTTTGTTTTTGTTGATTTGGACTTCAGTAGGGGTTGGCATGAAGGGCTTCTGGAGTCCTTGGACTCTACCTCTTAATTAAAGAGCTAACAAAGTCACATTCCAGAGAAGCTTAGTGCAGAAATGGGAAGTACTAGTGTAACTATCAGTGTCAAAAAAATACTACAGATGCTTCCTGAATATATTTGAAGTGAGTTAGGGTACTACCAACGCATTCCCTGCTTACCTAGGCAGTGCAAACATCATTTCCAATTTGATTGGTAGCTTTAGTGATGAAATGGTCCCAACCAGCAGACACTGGAGTCTCTCCCCCAAATACATCCGCTTCCATCCTGCGCACAGCATACAGCAGCATCCACAGAGCACGGGCACCACTTCTCACACTCTTAGTTACCCTTCTCTCCTTGCTGGGACAAATGCCCTCAAAATGAGGGAAGGAAAGGTTTATTTAGCTCACAGTTATTGGAGATTTAAAGACACAGGAGGACAGGCTGGGAATGACCCAGGAAGATCCAGGATGACCCTTTCCACACCTTTCAGAAAGCAGAGGCTAGCCAGTTTATTCACTCCTCTCTGGCCCTGCTCCTCCAGCCCCGCCCTGGTCCCCTGGCCCCGCCCCTCAAGCCCCTCCTTGCTCCTCCAGCCGCGTCTGCCCAATAACTTACAAGAGGCTTCTGTGAGACAACTAGACCCAAATCATAGTACACTGAAAATTGTTTTCTACTTAACAATTTTATTCCTCTCACAGAAGAACATTTTCAAACCTAGAATGAACTATTACCTTCGGTTTGCTTATGGGTAAATATATTACTTGAACATTACTTATATATAGTGTAAAGAATAGAATTTAAATGGTAGACCAAAACAGTCAGGCAAAAAGACATTAAATAATACATTTTATTAAAAATTACTTTTTTTCAGTTCAAGTGGCTTTTGGTACACTGTGGTGGTGGTGGTGGTTGTTGGCTTTGGTTTTGAAGCCGCAGACTGAATCCAGGGTTTCCAGCTTGCTAGGCAAGTGTTCTACTGCTGAGCACCAGTATATCGACTTTAATTATGTTGAAAAAAATCTAAGGACTACAAGAAAAAACTAAATAATTGAGAACCAAAAAACAAAAAAAAAAAAAAAATGATTTCATACCATTAACAAAGCACAATATTTCTGTCAAGAATGGGTCTCTCAGGAGCATGCAATTTGCCATCCTTTGTACGTAATGAGAAATAGATTTTATGCTTTATAATAACAATTTATAACTTTTTCTGGTCTTTTTTCCTTCTTTCATTGTGTACCTTTAAGAACTCTCAATTCCTACAGGAAAGAAAACAGAGCATTTGGTGTTACTGATGTTGTTGTTTTAATTTGATTTATATTATCTGTATTAAGATTTTTTTTTGAGACAATCTCTGATGTCTTGCCCAGGCTGGACTGGGATTTACTAGGTAGAGCAGACTGGCCTTGAACTCATGATTCTGCTGCCTCTGCTTCCTGATGACTGGAATTACAGATACAAACCTCTACCTCTGGCACTGGAATCATTGTATTATTTATTCTCTGTTGTTAGTTTTATAACTCTAGAGATTTCTGAATCTGTCATTGCCAGACAAAACCATGTCAGATTTAGTGAAAGATGAAAAATGGTGTATAAGAAAATTATCACCAATAGCAAATGATTTAAAATTTTGGCTGATATTATGTCCTCATTCTCTATCAACTAATGGTAATGGTAACAATTAGTTAGATTCACTTTAGTTTATTAAATAATGATTAATTCTTCTAGTAATCTCAAAAAAACATATAGTATACTATTTGTGCTTTATATTTGTACTATTTTGTCAGTATATCTATAGTTAAATTACAGACCTCATTCATAATCTGACTTACTTATTTCCTGAGTTTTGCCCTGCTCCTTAAACGAAGAAAATTAATGTAAGTTTTGGAGCTTTTATTGACAAGAAAATACACAAAAAAACAATTCTGATTATTCTGGAAAAGTCAATTTAACTTATTTGACTTTATCACTTGTAGTAGGAATTTTCAAAGTTCCATAAAAATATTCTAAATGCAATTCATTTAATAGATTCTTAAAATCTAATGGTCCAAGTATATCCTACTGAACTGATGTGGTTTATAAAGTTATGCCAAAAAATTAAGGTAGTGTTTTAAATTAATTCAGATCAAAATCAGTGAGGAGACTCTCACCCCTCCACATTCGGTACACAAGTTCGCATGATTATTCTAGCTTCCTGCCCTCATTATTTCTGGTGCTCCGGTTTCCGCGCTCACCGCTAGGCACTCAAGCCAAGCAGCCTGGATTTGCGCTTCCTGACAGGAGACGCTGCAGCTGTAATCTGCAGAGCAAGAGAGGGTTTCTGCTCTGCGGGGTCCTCCGGCCCAGCCAGCAGCAACTGGGGGGCTCTGAGCATGGGCCTGCCTCACTGCTGGAGAACGCTTTGCCCAGGGCTGTTCCTGGAAAGGTCCCTTGTTTCAGTCTGTGACACAGAGTACTGAGGTGTGGCTTCAAATACAGGCGAGTTTTCTTGTTTGGGCTTTGTGTCTCATCCCCCATATTTCTTTTATTCCTTAGTGATTTATTCAGACTTGGTTTATTTTCCTTTGTCCTTCTTCATTTTTATTTCTTCTTTTATCCTGTTAATTTTGTCCTTTTAATACTTTCTTACTTTTATATTCCATATTATTTTCTTTTTCTTCTTCCCACACTTTTTTCTTTTAACATTCTACTACTTGTTTAGTTTTTTTAAATATATATATATATATATATATATATATATTTTCTTTTATTCTCCCTCTCTCTCTTTTTTTTTCTTTTTTCTTCAGTGCCAGGGCTCAAACTCAAGACCTTGTGCTTGCCAGGCAGGCATTTATGTCACTAAGCTATATCCCTAGCTGACCTTTATCTATTTTTTTATTTTTGATTTTTTTATGTATTTGGTACAGGGTCTCACTACACAGCTTGTATTTGTAGTGATCCTCCTGCTTCAGTCTCTCCAGGCTGGGATAACAGGCAGGTACCACCACAACTGGTCTCAGTGGTCAGCTCAGTATGCCCAGGGTCAGGGCCAGTGCAGCCTGTGGTGCCAGGGATCAAATGCTGTCCCTGCACTTGCCTAAGCAGATGCTTAGTCTGCTTAGCTATCTCACTGGCTGTATCTATTTCTATAAATGTCTTCTTGCCCCCCATTATTACCTATTACACAATAGGTTGTTTTCTCTCATTTCTTTTTATCTTCCATTGTTTAGTTTTTTTCAGTGCTTCTTCTCAATTCTCCTATTCCCCACCACCTATATCAGTAATAGCATATCCACTAAGATTTATTAATCTTTAGAAAATTAACTCTGTTTTTATTGTTGAATTCTTTGTTGTCATTGCTAGAGGCATAGTTGTACTTAGTACATATTTGCAGTATGTTCATATCTTGATTTTTCTTAGTGTTTATGCTATGTGATGAATTTTCTTTTCTGGCTGAGGGAGGTACATTATTAGTCTTTAATGCTGTGTCAATATCCAACTTATTTTTTGTGACATCTCTGATGTTGACTGGCTTGATATGGCCAGTATCATAGAAGTATTGGTTTCAATAGTGGTTTTTTTTTTCTGTATGCCAACACCTGGATTACCTTTATGACATTAACAACACTGCAGTCTATTCCTAAAGAACTTAATGTTGGGCCAGTTGTACTGCATCTTCTCCTTGGTCAGATTTTGGAATAGAAGCAAAAGATGATGGTGAGCCATACCAAGAATTCATCATGGAAAAGCAGATTAACCTAAAAGATCTCCTCAACAGCAACAAAATATTTACACTATGAATGTCCTCCAAGTTAAGCACAAAATAAAACAAACAAGCAAGAAACAACACAAACATATCTGGTAAGGCAACAAACTACCACCCAAAACTCAAAACTTCCCCCAAAACCAGTCCCAGGGGACCCAAGCAGGAGGCACTCCCAGATCACAGAGCTGAACTGGTAGAAAGGATACAGAGGAGAGTAGACAGCACACCACTGAGGGGGTTGGTGTAATCACAGAAGTTATTCACAGAATAACAGTTAATCAGTTATTTGCAGTTAATCACAGAAGAACTAAACAGTTAAAAATATTACGGAAAATGATCAGGAAACTTACAGAAGGCACTAACAAAAATTGACCTGAGCTGAAATAGTTTAAAAAGCATCAATGATCAGTGCAGTAAAGAACTGAAATCCATGAAAAGGTTCCAAATACAAATCCAGAAGACTAAAAATATATTGAAAGTGCATCAGAAGTGACCAATGCATGCCTGCGCCACCCCTGGGGCGTGATCAGATGGCAACTGAGACTGGGCATGGTGGTGTGCCTGTAATCCCAGCTCTTGGGAGGCTGTAAACATGTGGATCACTATGAGTTGGATCTAGTAGTGAGACCCTGAACACTCTGTGGACCCTTCCCTAAAATACAAAGCAAACAAACAAACAAAAAAGAAGTGACCAATGTGAGTACAGGATATCAGAATTAGAAGAGAAGGAGGTCTCAAACATCCATTTATCGGAGGTACCTTAGAAACAAAAAGCAAGATGGAAAGAAGATTAAGATTATTTGCAATAAGTGAAAAATCATAGGGCTGCACTGATGGCATAAGAAACCTTCCTACTGAAATAATAGCATAAGACATTCCTAGTGCAGGGAAAAATAAGCATACAGACATGTGATACACATGGAACCTGAAAGAGGCACAATCATAGAGAACCTCTGCACACCACATTGCAATAAAATACCAGAAGTCCAAAACAGGACAGAATCTTAGAAGCTGTTACAGAAGACCAACAAATCACATATAAAGGTAAAGCCGTCAAAAGTACAACAGACTTCTCAATACAAACCTTGAAGGTTTGGAGTTAAATCCAAAATGAGTTTGAAGTGTCAGAAGACCTAAAATACAACAAACTCAAATCCATCCTTATATATGCTACAAAACTTTTCTTCAAAAATCGATGGAGGAATAAGACATTTCTATAAGAAATAAATTCATAGCCAGCAAATCAGCATTCCAAAACTTCTCAAGGATATTCAAAATGAGAGTGAAGAAGAGAGCTAAAGAGGGAGACAGAGAGAGAGAGAGAGACAGACAGACAGACAGACAGACAGAGATGGAAAGAGACAGAGAGATACAGAGAGACAGAGAGAGAGCTAATAGAATGAATACACCAGGCAGAGTAAGTAAAATAATTTAGTGGAAAGAAAAACAAAGGAAATAAAAAATAGAAAAATAATGAAATGATAGGGATAAACAAATACTTTTAGTGGTAACTATCAATGTGGTTGGTCTCAATTCCCCTATTAAAAAAAATCACAGATTGACAGAATGGATCAAGAACCAAAACCCAACAATGTGTGGTACACAAGAAATATTTACTTGAAAAAGAAATTGACGATAAAAATCAAAGGATGTAAAATAAAAATTCATGCATTGTTAACCCAGAAGAAAGCAGAAATGGCAATATTAATTTCGGGCAAATATTTCGAGCTAATCTGATCTAAAGGGGCAAAAGAGAAGAGTACTGCATGTCAGCTAAGGGAATAATTCAATAGAAACAGATACAACTACATGTACCAAATACTGACACACCCAACTTCTGGATATAAAACTGGACAAACAGGGGCCTGTGAGATAGTTCAGCAGACTAAAGCACCTGTTTAGGCAAGTTAGGCAAGTGCAGGGACCATGATTCAGTCCCCAGCACCATGGGCTATGCCAGCTGTAGTGGCGCGTGCCTACAATCTCAATGCTGCAGAGGCTGAATGCAGGAGGGTCACCAAGAGTCCCAGCTGCATAGTGAAACCCTGTAACAACCAAATACATTAAAAAATAATCCTGGACAAACATAATAGGATATAAAAATCAGACAAACACTGACATCATTATAATTGAGAATCTCAATAGCTTTCTATCACAAAGAGATAGATAAACTAGACAAAAAAAAATCAACAAATAATATCAGAGTGGGCTGCCGAAATAGTTGTGGATTAAAGGGCCTGCAAGCAGGCACAGGGGCCTGCCATACCGGCCCCATCCCCAGGGCACACTGAGATGGCGATTGAGCCTGGGCATGGTGGCAAGCATCTGTTATCCCAGCTCTTGGGAGGCTGTGAACAGGCAGATCACTATGAGTCTGATATAGTAGTAAGACTCTGAATACCCTGAAGACCCTTCCCTTAAAAAAAAAAAAAAAATCAAAGTGGATTCAAACCTCCAAATGAACAGACTTTATGGATATCTCAAAATGTTCCATGGAACAGCCATAGTATCACATGGAACTTTCTCCAAAACAGAGAACATGCTACACCATTAAGCAACCTTACATCAAGGCAAAAGAATTAAAATTCTTCCAAGTGTATCATTAGATAATAATGCAGTAAAACTAAATATCAATGAAAAATAAACAACAGAAATTATGTGAATTTTTTGAAGCTAAACAGTATTCTTTGAAATAATCATGGGTCATCAAAGAAATTATAGAGTTCATACACAATGAAAGCAGCTTCCATGTATGAATACCCACACTTGAAAAACAGAGTGAATGCAAATAAATCTAATGATGCCCTGATGTTCCCAGGAGAACAGGAAAGCCAAATCCAAATCTAGGGTATGGAAGGAAATTATAAATATCAGAGCAGAAATAAATGTAATTGAGATTAAAAATGCAATACAGTGAATCAAAGAGCATGTTATTTGACTAAATAAGTGAAGTAGACAAACCTCTGGCAAATCTTAACCCCCCAAAGAATCTGGAAAAGGCCCAAATACACAAAATTATGAATGTATTATATCTTGCTCATGTTTTATGTTGCAAAGAACTTGAGGTATTTCTAGCTGGTGCCTAGCAGATGTCCCCATATCCCTACACAGCTGTTAATTGTGTGACTAACTGCAAGTTGTCTTCTTAAATTAATTAGCCAGAAGTTGATGAGAGTAGTTGCCTTGTCTCCAGCAAAGCAACCTTTCAAGAGAAAATTATGGCAAATGCTAGCATACTTGAAAGCAGACTTTTCTGTTCTATTTATCCATTGTGAGGAATCCTTGGCTTCATTACTGTTGAGTTGGTATCAACACCGTTCAGGTTTTAAAGTGACCCTGGCTTCAACTGGGACTGTGTGGCAGTGGTGTGCTTCTTCCAAAATGGAGGAATCACAAGTGACTTGGAGGCCAGGGGTGGGCTCCAGAAGGCAGGTGATTGTGTTCCTATAGTACTACGTATCTGTTGTGCTCAATTTCAAAAATAATATTATTTCACAAGGAAACTTACATTTCCTTATGGATAGATGGCTAGTTACCTTAGAGGTAGATCCAGTTCTACTTGATATATATCTGGCAAGAATAAATTTGGTGGACATGCAGCTGTCCACAAGATGTTCACCATATAAGAATCTGAGACATAGCATCAGCAGAACACAGATGTATCATAAAATAAAAGGAAACACAGCCCATTGAGTGGTGGTCAACAGGAAGGGATGTGATTTTATCACTGGGTTATTCAGTGACATGTAAAAGACAACTGCGATGTACACCTCAACCTCTCTAATTACACTGACAGCACAATGAAGGCTTAGCATTCAGCCTCAGCATGAGAACTGAATGTTGTTTATAAGATTCCACATGCTGTCCAACATTTCTATGTGTTGTTTTACTGGAAAGGTCACTGGGGCCAAAGGCACCAGCCATTTGAGAGTAGGGGTATTTTTTGGTTTAGCAGTAAATCCTCTGCTTGACTTTCAAGTTCTCTTGCCTATAATAAGGATTTGGCTTCTTGAAGAAAACTACTTTTAAAACACGAGAGCGAGGGAGCTTCATGACTTGAATAGCTTTGATTTAATGACAAAACCTATCTTGCAAGGCCACCTATCTTATGATGGCTTCTTTTTTCTTTCTTTGTGGAACCAGGGATTGAACTCAGGCCCTTATGCTTGCTAGGGAAGTGCTTATTCCACTGAGTCATCTCCCTGGCCCCTACAATGGCTTCTTGCATGTTGTAACATTTTATTGAATCAGAATTTTCTGTCTCTTTGTGGGTGATCATTTAGTTCCTTAAAAATTAAGTCACATAAGATGGATAAAAGGTGCTCATTCTGAAATATAGCTTAAAGGCTTTTGTAACATCTAGGTGTGATGGAGTGTAAATTAGAAAATATTTAGTATCACATATTGCATATTTTATTAACATGGATTTATTCACAGGAGATAAGGCTTCATGTTTTTGTCAGAAGCTCATGCATGTATCCTGATAAATTGTTCTATTTTTAATTCCTTGTGTTTGTTCTTTCTCCACCGAATTTGTGTGTCCTTCACATTGTCCACTTATGCTCCAAAGTGAACTTATTTTCCATTTGAAGCAGACTTATTTCTCATTTCCTTTTCTGCATCAATATTTCTCCTTGTGTACAAGTCTGAAATTTTGTTTTCTTTCCCAAGTGCTCATCTGTCTCATCTGTCCTGTCCCTAACACCTTGCATCTGTCTGAAGCAATCTTCTCCATTTCTCACAGCATGTGCAACTCCCATACCTATTCCTTATTTCTCCAACTAAATGATAAACTCCTTTTGAGTCTAACCTTGTCTTATCACAATGGCAAGTACAGGGCATGGCACACAGGCATTGTTACTCAATATACACGTGGTGAGGGAGTTAATAAAAAGGAGGTCTTTGTTCTTTAGTATGGGATGCTAACCCAATTCTAATCTTCATTCTTCTGGTGAACATGTAGTAATTACAGACTAATTTAACTATGCCACCCATTTTAAAAATTAATATTTATCATTTGTTACATAATGCATATGACTATTATATGCAAACAACACATAAAAGCATAACAAAGGTATTCCTCATTTATGACCTTCCTGACTACTGTTTGTACTCACCACCAAGGTGTGCTATTCAAGACTATGACCTGCTGCGGTGGACTCATGATCTGTGTTTTTCTTTGCACAGTTCTATATTTTGTTTTTAGAGTCTCAGTTTTCTTTTGGACACCACACCTTGTCTACACAGTGCTATAAATTTTGCCGATTGCGCTGTGCCCTATAGTGTTGTAGCCTCATGCTTATTTCTGCAGTACCCTTTGTCAGATTAAAGTCATAGCTAAAATGAGAGAGAAACAGAAAAATTGACATAATAAAATATGATGATAGCTATGATATGAACAATGTAAAATAATATGAACTGTGGAAAGAAGTTAGGTGCATATTTCTGCAATACCCTTCATCAGGTTAATGCACGGCAGCCCTCCAGCATGTAACTTCCTTTGCAAAGCCCTAGGCTCCCTCATTCAGACCATGCATGATGTGCAAGGCACTGATCTCTCTCCTTTCTCCATGCACTGGGAATTCCTTGCTTTCTATCTCAGTTCTACACAGCTTTCTTGATCTAACCTACTTCCACCAACTATGTAGAGCTTTTTGGTGCACTTTATTATTTTTCTTTTCTTCTCACATCTTCTGGAATACATATTTAGTGCTGTGCGAATTTCAGACTTAATCATGTTATTTCATATGCATTAATCACTATGACACTACTTGTCTTACATCCCGATTAGATGCAATTTCTGAGAGGCAATGCTTGTTAGACCACAAAAGAACAATTATGATTTCAGACTGAGAGATTATCAATAAATTGTTAACAAAGATATGGAGTAAATAAATTTTAGTCATTCGTGTTATCATACAATTCCAGTCTGTGGACCGAAATACAGCTGGATATTGACTGTGAATATGAGCACTACCTCCTGACGAATTTGCGATGGGAACAACCCATACTTTTCTGTGCTACCTTCTCAGTCTCTTTCTCATTCTCACAGTACTCAAAAAATAAATCCCCTAGTCATATTTGTCTTTTTCTGTCTCTTTCCATCCACTCACCTCTCAATTTCCATTGTGCTGCTTTCAGTCTCCCACTTAGGTGTCTTCCTTTCCTGCATTTGCTCTTCACTGTGATAGTTCTGGCTCTCGGCCATTTTTCTGATTTCACTTAGAATCTAAATTCTAAGAGTATGAAAGGCCCACCCTGCTTTATGCCTTCTCTCTCCATCACTCTTTCAGGACAGGGTATTCTCACAAGTCCCACTTGCAAACACTCTCTGAACTTTTTATTAATTTAGGAATGTATTTCATTAAACAACACACCAGGCCTTACATTTTCCCGTCCTCCAGTTATCCTCTCCACACTTTTTAAATTTTAACTTTTTTTCTGACTTAAGATCTATCTAGGGGCTGAGGAGATAGCTCAGGGGAATAAGTGTTTCCCTGGCAAGCACAAGGGCCTGAGTTCAATCCCTGGTTCTGCCAAAAAAAATCTATCTGAAATCTATTCTTCTCTGAGATATTTTCCAGGACCCCTTACAGAATACCAAGTTTTTGTTACTTCTTTCCACAGTTCATATTATTTTATGTTGTTCATATCATAGCTATCATCGTATTTTATTATGTCAATTTCTATGTTTCTCTCTCATTTTAGCTATGACATCCTCACAGATTAAATTTTGTTAATTTTATTAAGTAGACAACTACAATGTCAATCATTTAGTAGACTGGTTAAAGATGGCTTTTTTAAATTGATGATTTGCTTGTCTTCTAAGTTCTAGTTTATCTCTCTGGTTGTGATAAATAATGGCATACTATGCAGTTCATATTGGGCCACAGGAGAGTTACATAGTCTTTTCAGTTTCTCTCATGCTCACATATTGTAGCTTTTTCCTACTTAAAGAAATTTTCTTATACTATTAAAATAAAACATCATTCAATGACATTGGGTAAATAATGTATGGAAGACTTTATTCAGGAACATTCTGATTGGTACAGATACCACAGGAATGGAATTTCATGGTGAGTGAGAGAGACTGGGCTCAGCTCCCCCAAATGACACAGGTAAGGAGGAATTTACAGCGGAACAGGACAGAGGTTCATGGACAGAAAATTGCTCTGAAGCAGCAGCAGGTTGGAGTGGGGTTTCTGGGTGGCCTGACACAGCAGGATTCTCGCTCAACACAGGTCGGGTGGTCAGATAACACCTAGGTGATGGAGGAAATTAAGAGCCTGATCAGATATCAAAAAAGAGCAGCCACCGAGCATGAGAGTCCTTGCTAACCTGACTCAGCAGGGTTCTTGTTAAAACTGGATTTTATGAATAAATGTGCCAATAGGGCCAAGAGAATGTACACAAACCTGCCTAAAATGTACCTGAGCTGAGACTCTTTGTTTCTCGTCACTGTTGGTATTCAGGGATGAACAACAGCAACAGAAGCCTGCTTCATACATCAGAGAAGTTCAGCAGCGTCCAGCAATGCTGGTTCCAATATCTCCTTCAAGTGCAACAAGCAAAAACATCTGTAGCTACTACCACCTGCTCCCTAGGCAAACCACACCTCACTTGAGAGCCACTCCCCTGGAAGTGTGCATTCTGACGTCCCTTGGAGCACTGTGCAGCTCTAAAGAATGAAAACTCTGTTGTCACCATTCTTGGCAGGTTAATTCTTAGGAGCAGAGCATGCACAAACCCTGGCCAGCTCAGCTTCTCTTTTGTGGGATATTGAGAATCACAAAAAAGGTCCCAGTAGAAATGCCCTCTCCCCATCCCTGCCTTGACAGAGCTCAGCAAACTTCAACAGGACTTCTTGCAACCTGGAATTATATCTCTCAAGCAGCCACTCATCCCTTTGAGTTCTGGTGTAGAGAAGTTCAGGACTGTCCAAACAATATACTGTGTGCTCTATCAACGTATATGGCAGCCTCCTGACCTCTCTCACTTCGCTTATTCTGTAAATGTGGCTTATGTTTGTGAGTGCTTCCACTTCTTTGCAATGGAGAAATATCATCACTGTTCAAGAATTTTGACAAAGACTTGAAAGTCATTCTCAGAAATGTCATAATTAGGAGAGATAGGGTCTTTGTTTCATATCTCTGGAGGTGGAGCAACATAGTGAAATTTGGGTGAATGTAAGTTGCCCCACAGGTGGCCTGGTGCCTGCATCAACCCTCTGTAGGGTTTTTATTCCTGGACTGTGGATGATATCAAGCTCCTATAGCCTGTCCCTGATTCCTTCTTTCTTTTCTCTTAAACCCCCTGACAGCTCTATGCAAATCCAAACTGAACTAAGCTCACACTGGACACTAATTCATTTCATAATAGTATGTTACTTGTGAGCACGTCAGGGCCAGAGGCTGTGCTCACTGCCATTTCTGAGGAGAGCACCTGTGGAGCACACTCCAGGAGCCAGAAAGCCAAGCACACTTGGCTGGTGGTCATTTTCAGAAGAGCAGCCCTGTCCCACCCCGCAATTTGCCTATTCAAGTCCTTCCCTACCCTTAGCTGATATATTCAGGTGATTCCTCAATAAACCAGATCAGTGCCATCAGCCTGGTCTCTGGAATCCTCCATCATATTCACCACATTACTGACTGAAATCTATCCTTACTAACTTAGTATCTCGCTTTATTTATATTTTACATCTTACTGTCCAAAAGATCCGTGCACTCTCAGGTACTCTTACTTTTAACTTCCAGACTTGGGGTAGGGGGGAGCCTGGGACAATGAGTTCAGAAGTACACCTGCCTCATAGTCAAAATTTCAGTCTTAATCCACATTTATCCAATCTGATCTTTGTCTATGTGATCCTTGTATATTCCTTTCATTGGGTTCCATATTCTGGAAAGAAGACCGATTAATTATCCCTTCAAAAACACTAAGGAAAACTATAAAAACTTGCACAAAATTTCATTTCTCTAATAACTGATTATTTTCTAACTAAACTGTATCCATTTTTGTCTTGGTGTGAATAGTGAATAAATCTCAATATATTTTTCAAGGACTTTTTATCTTGAAGGGAGCGCATCGAGTGTGTATTGTTTTAAACCAAAGAATCACTTTCTCTGGTAAGAAGGTTAAGGCATGCAATAGCCTAATGGGGAAGAAGATCAGACAGAGACGGGAGAAACTGAAGAAACTGTTAATAATTCACTGAACTCGACTGCCCTGTTCTGTCTGTACTACTCAGTCTGGTCTGTCTGGGTAAATTGCCATTTTCTAGGGACACCTCTTTTGCCCTTATGAGGAACTAACAATTTTGTCAGGATGAAACTCCTACTCAAATCTCTGAGATGATAGCTACAATTATTTGGACAGAATTAATATTACATTGGGCTTTTTTTCAGAGTACAATAAGTAGAAGTTATATATTAAAATTAGCTCATCTAAACGTCAGAAATTTATTGTCTAAGCCACTGTAATCATAAAAGCTTTATGTATTAAAATAATTGTAGAACAAGTTGCAAGCAGCATAGATGCTGAGGAAAAAAAAAATGCTTCACAGGTACCCCCAACTGTTTTGATTATAAATTACAGTGTAGGAACTTGTATTAACATAATGCATTAAGTAATATGACATCTTTCTTGTTTTCAAGGGCTGCTGTTCTAGGAAAGCAATTTCAACACTCTGTCTCAGTTTCTAGTGAATTTCTCCACTTAGCACAATGAAATCCATGCTTCATTTTTTCCTAAATTTTCCCTCAGGGATGTCAGGAAGTACAGAATAGGATGTACATTTAAGAGCCCCAGATTTTAGAATCTATATTTAGAGAATATTTGGCACAATTTCTTAAGGAAATTATCAATAAGGAAAAGGAAATGTATGAGTTTCAAAGACACAGCTCTCAAGGGCTGTGGAGATAGCTCTGTGATCTAAGCTCCTGCCTTGCAAGCACAAGGACCTGGGTTCTATCCCCAGTATTCCGGGTGGGCCATGTTGGCCACTGAAACTGCAGGTGGTGGCACTAGCCTGTAATACCAGCACTGGAGAGGCTGAAACAGAAGGATCACTATGAGTGTGGTCTATGTAGTGAGATTCTGTACCAAATAAATAAAGAACAGATTTTTTAAAGATTTTAAAAAGTATAGCTCTCAAATTAAAGAACAAGGTTTACATTTGTATTCTAAAGATAGGATTAATCAATTAATATTTCTAAAAACATGTGTATAGATATGAAATTCCCAGGAAGGAAACATTGTGTACATGTTTGTATCTTTAACCAACCAGTGGTAACATTGAGGATGGGGTTTAGTAGTACATATTTGTCTTAGTTACTCTTCTCTCATTGCTGGGACAAATATCCCACACCCGAAATAAGGAAGGAAAAGCTTATTTAGCTCACAGTCATGGGAAGTTTCATTCCATGCCCAACTGGCACCAAGGCAGAGCAGCACAGGGCAGAGGGCAGCCCTTTTTTTTTTTTTTTCTTTTTCTTTTTTTGTCTTTTTGAGACAGGGTCTCATTATGCAGTTCAGGCTGGCCTTAAGCACACTTTGTAGCTCAGGCTGGTCTCAAACTCACAACAATCCTCCTGCCTCAGCCTCCCGAGTGCTAGGTTTACAGGCATGCGCCACCATGCTCGGCTAGAGGGCAGCCCTTCACAGCAGCGGCAAAAAGCAGAGAGCAAAGAGAGGGACAGAAGCTCAGGCAGCCAGCCAGCCGCTCTTCCCTCCTTACATTGTTCTCCAGAGTATCCGCCCCAGGATGCTCACACCTATAACCCAGCACTGGGTCAAGAATCATACACAAACTCCAGAAGCTGCCCATGACTGCACAAGGCTTCAGGGGACCGCTAGACACAAATGATAACCATTGAATCTAGAGGGCGATAAGAAGGAAAAGGTTGTAGGGATAACAAACTGACCTGGAGAAAGACACTGGATAGAATAAAGAGGCTTCATGGCTTGGATGCAGTGTCTGGAAAGAAAACATCAAGACTTACATGAAACCACTTTCATCTGCACACAGGGTTATTTCTAATGAAGGTCAAGAACCTTTTGAGTTAATCTCAATAAATAATGCTACCCAAAATATTGAATTCTGTTTACTCTTGTTGTATAAAGACACAAGCTGTTGGCTACATAAATTCAAGACCAAAACGCTCTTAAATTCATTCTTAGTTATTTTATGCTTAAAACCTATTTGGACCCGCATAGATTGTAAGACAACAACTTCGTTTGAAGTATCAGCTGTAAGTGGAACAGCCCTGTTGATAAAGTTCCTGCTGTGGAAACCCTGTAACAGCTCACCCTAACCCAAGTTTTTTCAAATAAAAGCATTTTAGTGGAATAAAATATGATTTTTAAATGCCTGATTGTTTCAGTGAAGAAAGGGAAGATTACAAATTGATCTAATGCTATACAGTATTAAATATATTATTATTAATGAATATGTTTTAATTACTGATGATAGTGATATAACTGATACAATATTTTATGATAGTCTCTTTGTAATCCTTTTTTTTTTTTTTTTTGCGGAGCTGGGGATTGAACCCAGGCCCTTGCACTTGCTTGGCAAGCACTTATTCTACTGAGCCATTTCCCTGGCTTTCTCTTCGTAATCCAAACCATTAAAATTTACTTTAGGGATATAACTCAGAAGGTACTATGATAAATATGATAAGCCTCAAAAATTATATGGAGGCAAGTACCTAACAGAACTATTTTTCTTATTTTATGTTTAAGGAAAAAGACAAACATAGTTCAATATGAAATATTTGTGTGTCAGAGCAAAAAGATAAGGATAGATTTGGTGAAATAATTCTTCCTAATTTGTGTTTTGTATAGAACGGAGAGTGATGAGATGATAGCCAAATGTACAGAGTTGGCTAGATTTGAGGAGAAGAAATGCTGTTGGTGATGGTGGTGGTGGTGGTGGTGGTGGTGGTGGTGGTGGTGGTGGTGGTGGTGGTGGTGGTGGTGGTG
>PVKA01017297.1:0-46077 GCA_004027165.1 Ctenomys sociabilis | reverse complement strand
CCCCTCCCTCTCTCTCTCCCTCCTTCTCTTTCCTTCTCCCTCCCTCCCTCCGTCTGTCTCTCCCTCCCTCTCTTTCCCTCTTCCCCACTCTTCCCCCTCCCTCCCTATGGACCTCAGCTCTCCATGTAGGCAGCTGTTCAGTTTGAGACCAATTCCACCTGTCCTGATGGGTCTGGATTGTGACAGGCAGGGGTCTGGACCCCTGGGGGACACATCCTGAAAGTGCCCTCTCACCCACGCTGTGCACAGCCTGAGCCTTGGTACCCTGTCAGAAGCCAGCTCCAAGGCCGAGATGCTCCTGCCTGCTCCTGCTCCCTCTCAGCTTCCCCTGTGTCCCTCCTGCTCGCTGGGTCACTGCTATGAGTGGGTGGTTCCCTCCCCCAGACAAACAAGAGACAGGCCGTTGGCAGACGCAGGGCAGCCTGGCACCCACTTGGCAGCTCTTCTCTGGCCGGGGATAGGATGGCTTTGCTTTCTCTGACCCCGTCCCTCCTCTGTGGCCAGACATCCATCAGGCCTGCCTGGGAGGGAATGGCCTTCAGTCCGAGGCCCGAGCCTGGGTCCTCTTCCTTTGCACAGGTTGGTGCAGCAGCTGCACCCTTGGGCCAGAAAGGTGAGAGCTCCTCAGCAGCTCAGTGGGGCCATCTGCTCTACAGGCCTCGCTTTACCATCTCTGAAATGGGAGAGTGCGAGGGGTGAGGTGCCCCCAGCAGTGCACACAGAGCACGTCTGTATTCCTCTGCTCAGTTTTTATGCTGACCCTTGCACCCCTCCTCCCGGAACCCTGTACCGGGCGCTCTGGAGACGCCCGGCCCTAACACGCGGAGGCCTCCTCTCAGTTCTGTGACTGCGGGAGCTGCACGGAAGGCCAGCAAATGCCAGCCTAGGACAAGAAATGGCAGCAGGGCAGGGGCCGGTCGCAGGCTGAGCATGCAGGGTGTCACCCTATGCCAGCAGGCTGGCTCCCACGACCCAGCTGGACATGCATGTGAGCCAGTCCACACGCGTCCCTCCTTGACCCTGGGAGCGTTCAGGGCCTCAGCCAGGGTTATTCCTGCCATGCTGGCGAGGCGATGACTCTGGGCTCCCTTCAGGTGCTGAGTTCAGGTATGAGGCAAGCTACCTCGGTTGGAGGCTGCTCCTCGGGGCCCCCTGCTCCTCTCTGCCTAGACCGGTACGGGACCCCTAGATTCTGGGGACTCTTTGGAAGAGGAGGAGCCAGAAGCCAACTGCTGGGTGCCTGAGTGAGAGAAGCAGCAGAGGGGGTGCTGGGAGCAGGGCAGAGAGCCTTTGGTGCGGGGCTGCGGGACGGCCTGTGTTAAGCCAAGGACAGGAACCCAGAGGCAGCGTTCCATCCTGGGATCTAGTGAGGTGTCCAGGCCTGTGGGCTGTGCACAGATGGCACCAGGAAGTAGGAGGAAGTTGCTCAAATATTGATCATGAATCAGACATGTCTTTGACTTCTCTAAGCAAACAGCCCTACCTAGCCCCACACTGTTTGCCACCTTCCAGCCACAGAATTAGGATGAACATGCAGCTGCTGATTTAGAGGCCCAGGTCTGGCTCTGAGAACTGTAAGAGGCTTTCATTACGTGGCATCACCTCAGAAGAGTTGGACTTGGGTAAGATTGGGGACGCAGGTGGTTAGGGGGACGCAGGGGACATGGAGGATCCGTTACTGCTAGGGACCAGGCCACGTGACGGGGGTCCCACGGCCTCAAGGCCATGTGACCTGCTTCAGGAACAGTGAAGCCAAGCGCTTCCTGGCCCTGCAGAGAGCGCTCCTCACCAAGCTCTGCCCAGGCCAGGCAACAGCTGCGAAGGGCCTGTGCATGGAGGGCGGTTGCTCCGTGCCTGCTCCTCCCTCACCACACACACCATGCTGTCCCCTGTGCTCCCTGCTTGCTAATAAGGCAGAACAACCACCAGAGCCTGTGCACCTGGCCACTGGAGGCAGACTGCCGGTGCCCTGGGGCCTTCCCTTATTCTCCATCATTCCCCCACAGATGTTGGGGGCCTGATCCGCCCCTGCAGGAAGCAAAAATAAAAGCTGTCCCACAAAGCCTGCCTACACTCTATGTTGGTCATCTGTCCAGGGACAGTGAGGACAGTTTCCCACAGTTCTTGAGATACAGTAAACCATTTTGAAGTCTTCTTAAAAAGATTTTTTTGAAATAGTTCATGTGTGTACATAATTCAAACTTCTTTACAATGTATAAAGCTATAAATCTCTTCTTCTTTTAATGCTGGGAATTGAACTCAGAGCCTTGTGCTTGGCGGGCAGGTGCGGCGCCCCTGAACTACACCCTCCACCCTTTCCCATTTTTTTGAGACAGGTTCTCTCTGTGTGTTCCAGGCTGGCCTCGGCCTCTCAGCACCCTCCTGCCACAGCTCTGGAGTGCTGGGGTTAGTGGTGTGCTCCACCATGCCCAGCCCCGCCTGTTTGCCATCTCCCAGCTCCCATCTCCCTGAAAAGAGTAGCTCGCATAAAATATTTCTCTAGAGGTGTTGCCTTCCTATAGATAATCATTCCACATTGCTCGCATCGGTAGGGCTCAGTCCTGCAGCTGGTCTCTTAGTAATGTGTCTGACAAGTCTCTCAGTGGTGCACAAGTGTAAGCACTCAGTATTGTAATGCTAGAATATTTTATAATGTTAAAATGGTAATTATGAGAGTAAATTACTTTTTTCTTAGGATCTGTAGAGAATAAGAGGGAATGACTTTGATACAGTACAGCTTTGATGGCTTAATGGAAAAAATGCTACTTATTTCAAGTTTCTCTACATTTAAATTAAACTCACCCTCAGCTGTAACTGGCTGAGGCCCGCTGCAGGCACTCAGGGCACCAGGGCCAGCACCATGCTGCCACCTCCTTCCCTGCTCCTGGCAGCTGCACCTTCCAGGTCCTGTGCGTTCCTAGCTCTTCCAGGGGTCCCCTTGATTCCCGCTCTTTTTGAAAACCCTTGAACCCTAGGAAAACCAGTTCATTTCCTTTTTCCTACATTTTAATTTCTATGACAAACTGAGCCTAAGGACCCTGGGCTAACTTCATGTGTGGCTTCAGAAAAGGAGGTGCGTATGTTTGCCAGTGCTGTGTCCAGAAAGAGAAACAAGTCAAGACGACATTAAGGAGCTTGCAACCCCTTCAGAGCTCCAGCTCTCCTAGGGCCTCGTGCAAACTGAGGGGACAAGGACCTCCCAGAACATGCTCCTGGGGTGGGAATTTGCCTTTGCAGGAACTCCCAAGGTCAGTTAGAGCTCGGGTTTAGGTTGGAATTATGTTTAGGTTGGAATTATGTTTTGGGTTTGGGTTTGAGTTTGGGTTGGGCTGGAATTTGGGTTGGGATTGAGAGTGAGGTTATGGTGGGACTGGGATTTGGTTTAAGTTTGGGGCTCAGGTTAGCATTGGTGCTAGTGCTGGGGTTGGAGTTTGGGCTGGAGCTGGGCCTGGGGCAATGGCAGGCGCTCAGTTGCTAGAGGCGACAGCTAGACAGCTTCCCCTCTGAAGTCACAGTGGCCCTGGGGCACTGGCCTGAGGATGTCCCTGCTGAGGGCAAAGCCCGCCTGAAGGGCCATGACCTCCTGAGATTCCCAAGCCAGAGCAATGGGCAGAGGCCTCTGCAGGCTCACACTGCTCTGCTCTGCTTTGCTTTGCCCGTCTCTGTGCTGCAAACCCAGGGCATCCCTGGGAAGCTCCTCTTAGCAAACTACAGTCCCCTGGAGGACCAGTTTGAGACATCACTGCCAACCCAACTGTTTAACCTGGCAAGTGCAGAGAAAGCTCAACAAACATCACGTAAGGCTGGCTTCTGGGTTGCATGCACTGTGCTTATTACAGTTATTGTGCATGTCACTTTTTGAAGTTTGTGTTTTATGCTAATTCATATAACACATATAAAATGCTTCAGGTAATTTGAAATTTATAGGTTTTCCTATGTTCAGTGAATATTCCAACTATACCTTAACAAAATTCTTTCTATGATAGGCAGCATTTCTTTTAACTACTAACACATACTGGTTTTTACCTTTGAAACAAATATTAAAAAATATCCATTTATTCTTTGAACAAACATTCACTGAAAGGCTCTGGACTTAGTTCTATTCTAGGTGTTAAAGATGCAGCCCTTATGGAAATACCATTATAGAATAAAAAAGATGGAGCCTAAATCTCAAGTGCTACAAACGAACCAAGACACATGGAGATGTAGGCGGTGTCCGGGCAGGAACAGCTTTGACAAGGCAGCTGGGGGCGGCCTCTCTGAAGGTGGTATGACAGCACTCCTCCTGGTGCAGCGGATGGAAAGTGTGGCAGCCCTGCGGGGCCAAGAGTGGGGCACCTGGGCTCTGGAAGATGAGACGACGGGGAAGAGTTCGGGCTGGCTGGGTCCTGTAGATACTTCTCCAGTGTCCAGGGAGTCCCCAAGCCGAGGTGGGCAGGTCCCTGGGGAATGCGCTGGTCTCCACGGCTTCTGAGAATGAACTGCAGGGTAAAGGACAAAGCAGAGGCCTCACAGAGAGGATCATGGTCAGAGTCCAGGTGCACCATGTTGGCTTAAGGAGGGCCATGCCAGTGAGACGCAGGAAAGCTCTCATTCAGCACACATTCTGTTTAGCATGCTCGCAGTGGAGTGAATGACAGGCTGGATGTGGAGGTCAAGGAAAGAGGACACAGGGACTGCTTAGGTTATGGGGCGCACAGGTTGTAGCGAGCTAACCTGCAGAGGAGGATGGGAAGCAAGCTTGCAGAACGACTCTAGACTTGCGGGTGTAGCATTCAATGCATGGCCTCTGTTAGCTGTCCATGGACATGTCCATGTGGCATTCAGCTTCGGATGCCAGAGGTCAGAGAGAATCAGCAGTGAGACTGCATGAAGCGCTATCTCAGGAAACCATGGAGACAGGAAGAAGAGAGCTGAAGATTAAGCCAGAGTGTGGGAAGGTACAGGGAGAGCAGGAGGAGCAGAGGGAGCTTGAAGGGAGGAAAAGACTGAGAGCTCTGGAGGGGCCATGGAGAAAGGAGAGGAGATGAGCTGGAAGAAGGCAGGGAAGCAGTGGCAGTGCCGGGCTCCTGCACTCACAGGAAGTGGACCAAGACGGCACCAGGACCACTGGGTCCGGCCATGGGACAGCACCGAGCACTGAGCAGGGCAGGTTCTTTTGATGTGGGCACCACTGGAGCATTTTGGGAGAGAGCAGAGGGTTGGGGAGCTGTGTGCACACAGCTAACTGCGCTTCACAAAGTCAAGGGAGGTTGTTGCTGCTATTGCTTTATGTTTAGGGTAGAAATTACTGCAGCATTCCCAGAAGAGAAAAGAAATGCTTAATGAAGGGGAGAGAAAGAAGGAAGAGGAGGGGTGGAGGAGGAAGAGAAGGAGAAGGAAGAAGAGGAAAGGGAGAAAGATAAAGGAGGAGGAAGGGGAAGAAAAAGGGGAAATGGGGGAGAGGGAGGCAGGAGAGGCTGTGAGGATAGCATCAAAGTCCTTCAATAAGAGGTCTACACTTTCAAGGCAGTTAGGTTAACACCTGAAGAGGGTGACTGCTGGATCCGATGTTGGGATCGAGCTTACGTGGGAAAGACCACCAGGCTGCTTCCTGAGGCTGTACGGGCTGCACCCAGCTGGTGGCAGGTGAGTTCTGGTGCTCTGTGCCCTGGCCAGCATTTGGCAGTGCTGTTGCACGCTGCTGTTGATGTCTTGCTGCAGGCTCACCCTGCAGCTCCCTGATGCTAAGTGATGACGAGCACCTTTTCATGGGGATGTCTGTCTTCCTCAGTGAGGTGTTGTGTGGTGCCTCTCATAGCCCCATTCTTTGTAAGGGCCCCATTTCATAAAGGGCTCACATGCCTGGAAACAGCGGAATGTACAGAGACAAATATGCCATAAAAAGGGCTACAACACAGTGAGGACGTGGAGCAAGCTGCAGCTCCCCAGCGTGTGGCTTGCAGAGCTGCTGTTGGTGGACAGAGCTAGGAATTGATCAAGAAAGTGTACACAGTGTGAGCATGAGAAATAAGTTACACAAACAAGGTGCAAGCAATGGTAAGACCTGGGGAGGCAGTATCACTTGAAGTATAAGACTCCACACTGTACTACAAAGAGTTTTACTTCTCACGGGCTGGCCTCACTGTTTCAGGCATCTATTTGTGCAGAATAAGATGGTCTGCGTGGTGTGAGGGAGCCACACGGACGGGGAGTCGGGTGCCCGTGGGGGCACTGAGGACTTGCTCAGGGGCTGGTTATCAAAGCATTATTTCAGACCGTTACAGCAAAACTGCTGAAACTCTGAGACCAGTGAACATACTAAAAGCAGCAGAGAAGAAAATAATACACTCAAAAGCACAACAGATGAGCAGGGTCGGTGGGATCTGGAAAGCAGCGGACCAACACCGCCGACCTGCAGAGAGTCAGAGCACCTGTGGTGGCAGCCTAGCATTGCCTGACAAAGACATCTTTGGCAACATGAAAACAAATATGCTTTCAGACAAGCAAAGCTAAGGAAATTCATTACAATGAATTCATCTCAAGATAAATGTAATAATTTGGAGTAACAAAATATTAACCACAACAGAAGTGCAAAATCTGGGAGATGGATTAAAGTGTTTTAAGAACCTCGCGTGATCAGAGAAGCGGTCAACGTTCTAAGTCATATCAGACACTAAAGGCAGCAGCACCTGTGCGGGTCGAGCGCGCACGTCAGACTGCCTGCCACTAAAACAATGGGCTTTCAATGGGTAATTATCAAGCTAAGTGGGATATAATGCAGAATAATAAAAAATGCTTATTTCAAGGAAAGAAATAAAAAAGACAGACATGCCAAAAATAGCGAAAAACAAATATATCAATATCATAAAAGGAATTTCAGACTAGACTTAAAAAGATTTTAAAAAATATAATATGTTTTCAGGTACTATAAGAGTTATCTCTAGTATATAAGGAAGAGAATGGTTAAAAATCAAGGAACAGAAGGAAGGTGGACCACACAAGCGCTAAAGGGAAGTGGACGCAGACAGACAAAATAGACGAGGTGAGTTTTGAGAAAAGGAACTCGAGTAGGGATGGAGACGAATGGTTCTCAACAATCTAGATTTCAATCTACGAGGGAGTTGTGACAGTTTAAAAGTTTTATTTTCTTAATTACACATCGCTTTAGGGTACATAAAAACGAACAAAAAATTTAAAAGTTTTTAAAGTAAGAAAACTCACAATCCAAGGGAAAGCTTCATCACGTCCTTTTCCTCAGCTGGTAGAATAAGGAAAAGCAGAAGGGAGCTAGAAGGCTGGAGGAGCTGAGCTGCTGCAGCTTCATCCGCCGGGCTCTGGGCCCTCTGAGGGCCGCACCCGGGCGGCTCGCACCGAAGGCCACGCACTGCCGCTGCGGAAGCACCGAGCACTCACCGCTGTCGCTCCGAAGCGCCCTTCTGCGCGTCTGGCGATAGCCGGCCCAAACATTTTGTCTGATTTTTAATTTAGACATTTTCACATGCTCCCTGATCAGTCTTTACAGGGATATTGTTAGCCATCTTTTCGCTTTTCGTCTGCATCTTTAGGCTTAAAATGTAGTTCCGTAGACACGACAGGGATGAGTCAAGCCTTCCTCTTCTCGGTCCAGCTGATGTCGCTGCCCTCTGACTGCCTCGGCGGTATCACCTGCATTTGCTATCACCACCAGTATGTTGGCATTAGGTCTACTTTTCATTTTGTCTTCGTTCCGTCTGTTCTTCATTAACTCTTTTCTCATCTTCCTTGGCTCAGTTCATTACTTTTCCATTCCCTGTTTACTTTTCCATTCCCTCTTTCATTGGATTATCAGATACATTTCTTTGTTTTATATTACTCTCTCTCAGATCTACAGTAAGCATATTTAACTACTGGATATCTTCCAATAATTTAATTCTACGTCATAAATAATGCGATCGCTCTATAACAGATACTTGCATTTCTCCGCACCAGAACTCCGTGGTGCTTCTGCGGCGCAGCTCACCGGCACCTGCTGCGGATCCCACGATGCATCGCTCTTTTTTCCTTTAATAGGAAATATCTTAGGACTTCTGCTTCTGACCAAAGTGGAGGAAGAAGTCGCGTCTGCCTTCCCACATGTGACAACACTGACTACGAGACAGAACGCTCCCAATTCTCTGGAGTCAAGCAAACAAGGAGAGTGACCTTTGAGGTGCAGAAAACAGGGACGGCCCCACCTGCAGGGACCAGGAGGGCAGCATGCGGCCAAAGGCAGGACTCTGAGTCATGACTGCTCCTACAGAGACTGTAACTTATTTGAAAAGAAACCGTCCAAAGTAACTTGTAGATCAAAAAGAAATTAAAGGGTAAATTTAAGGGTATTTTGAACTGAGAAAAAAAATACACCTATCAAAATTCATAGACTGCTCTGAAAACAATATTTATAGGCAAACTTATAGCACCAAAATACCTGTCAGAAAATAAAAAAGGCCTCGCATAAATGACTTTAGCTTCTAACTTTAGCAAAAAAACCCCACAAAAACAAAAATAAAAAGCAGAAGAGTAAATGAATATATAGAAAGTAGAAATAAAGAAAATGGTGAAAAAAACAGTAGAAATGAATGAAACAGAAAAATAATGAAATCAATAAAGCTAATGCTCATTTGCTAAAAATGATAAAGTTGAAAAATCCCTAGCTAGAGTGATCAGTAAAAAGAGATGAGATAGTCCTAAAATTAGTGCCAAGAAAGGTGACACCACTACAGATTGCAGTTACTAGGGGCAACAAGAGAAAACAGTACGGAAACAGCTTTAGGTCCTTGGACAAACTTATAGTGGCCGAGTAAGATTATCTGCGACTGTCATTTCCATGCTGCCACCTATTTGGGGCTGGTGTATGTTGAATCTTTTTTATTTCCTGTGAGTCATGTTTGTGCTTATGCTTTCCTGCTTCTTTATATGTCTAGTGATGCTGTGCTGTGTTTGACATTATCAAGACTACGTCACCCGCTGCCTCCACTGCGTCCGCCTCCTTCCAGGAGTGCCACCCTTCGCTTTGCCAGGTAACTGTGACAGGCAAGTGCTTGCCTTCTTTGGAACCCTGCCTCCAGAGGAGAGCTGGGTGACAGCCCTGTCCTGTGGCGGCAGGGTCTGAGGGAGGTTCCTCCCTTTAGGGCACACTTTGCAACCCGTTGTCCAGATTCTCCCTGTGGGTGAACAGGTCTGGTGCTGGCTTCTCTGCCACAGCTTGAAGCAGACGGTGACTCCTGTAGTCACATTTATCAAAGTTGTCTGCATAATTCCATGATGTCATGCCTAGAAAAACCCCTTATGTTTACCTGTATTTGCTGCCACCACCTTAATGATCTCATATTTTTAATGTTAAATTCTTCAGCCCACGTAGGATTTATTTTGGTGAAAGGTATAAGGTCCAGCTTGTCACAAAGGATTTGCCAATTGCACTAACCCGATTTACTAAATAATCAATCCTTTCCTTAAGAGAGAGAAAAAAAAACCCTTTATATACCTTTTACAGGCAATTTCATCTATAGTTTGATTGTGTTTTGTTTAAATAAATTGTCGGTTGCTGAAGCAGTACAGGACAGTTACTCCATGCACCAAATGCCGACCTTGCAATTAACTGTTAAGGCCAGCTCCACAGGAAGGAAGCGTGCTGGAGCACAGCCTGGCGGACCTGAGAACTCCGGCATGATCGCTCTGCCCCTTGGGCCATCCTGCAGAGGTCAAGCCTCTAGACCCAGAAGCCCTGCTTTCCACCTGGCAAGTGGGTGTGCACTGCGCTATTCTTCCTGCTGCAATTGCAGAGCTTTGTACTCTGGCGGCTCAGGGCTTCTTAGGCCGCTGAAACGTGTCTTTCTTTTTTTACATCTCCATGCACTGGCCCACTGTTTTGTCTGTGTTTGGCTGAGCACAAATTTACTCAAGATAATCAGATTTAAGAGCCAAAAGGCTTGGCTTGGCTCAGTTTCAGAGATTTCACTCCACGATCCACAGCCCTGTCATTTGGACTTGTGGTGAGACAGCTGGTCGTGGTGGGAGAACATGTGGTCAGGATGTAAAGGAGAATGACAGAGGCACCAGGGTCCCCATGGCCCCTCCGAAGATGTGTACTGGAGATCCACTGTCCTGCGGCCCTGCACCTGCGCAGTTCCATCCCTTCCACAGGGCCACAGGCCTGATTCGTGGGCTTGGGAGGCTCAGATGGACTCCAGAGCCCTCTGCTCAGAAGAGCTTTCTTATTCTCTCGTGCTAAACTTGTCTTTATCCTGTAGCAAATGGCTCTCCATCCATCTTCTTAGATGCTCTTCTGGATTCTCTACGGTATGTAGCTGTCCTCTCCCCACAGCATATGTATACACCTCACTGTCTTTCATTTATTTACCCTTATGTGATTATTTATTTACCTATATGCTGAATTAAAGCTTCAGAAGGTAAAGAAAAAGCCTCTGCTTTGCTTGTCGTTCTCCGCTCACCGCCATTCCTAGCGGGCAGGCTCTCGGCAGGCACTAGGTGAATGAAGGTGGATGGTTCGGCGGGTGTGGACACAGCAGAGGCTGGCGCCCCCCTGGTGAGCACGCCTCAGGCTTCGGTGCAGCTCCTGAGCTCAGTCTGCTCTCCAATGAGGGTCCTTCTTTCTCTTGCAGACTCCTGGACGCTGTTCCTGGGCCTCTGCATGCCTACTCTAAGTTCCCCAGGGAATGCCCACTTCTTTGCCAGCATGTACTCTATTCCCTGCTTCCTCCATCAACTCTGAGTGCTGTGAGGCTTTGCAGCCCTGGGGCTTTTAGCTCAGGGAGGCCATGCTGTGCTCTGACAGCCCCTGGGCTTGTGGCTTTCTGGAATGGTGCACTGGCATCCAGCTCAACCCGTGTCCCATTCTTGCCCTTTGTGTCATGACCTCCGAATCACAGAATGGCGTTTGTTGAGCAATTGTTAGGAGCCAAGTGCTTCACAGATGGCTCTGCACTTATTCCTCTGCAAACCTTGTCAGATTGGAGTATGATCTCCTGCTATTTGGCAGGCGGAGACTCACTTGAGTAAGCAGAGGATGACAGATGCAGCAAGGGGCCTGTCTCTGCTGACCCTCAGGCCTGCACTTCCACCTCATCTTCCTGTGCACCATCACTCTGGCTCCCGGCATTGCAGACACAGTCAGCCGAGATAAGGCTGGGTTGCACAGGTTCTCTTCAACCATGCGGTGAATCTGGGCGCAAGCCTGTGCCTGGGCTCAGAGTGTGAGTTGTCCCCACCCTCAAGCTTCCAATTTGAGCTCCACGCAAACACTTGGTATTCAGAATTTGTGCATTGGGCTCACCCCACCCTGCACCGTGTTGCTCATAGATGGGCCTCAGGCAAGACCCATGCTTTTGGCTTCTGGGGTCTGCAGTGCCAGCTCCTCCTCACCAGGTTGATTGAGGCCCTTTTGGTCTCTTGTACCCCAAGAGCTTCTTGCAATGGTCTCCTCACACTTCTGATGGGGCATGACCCCTCCTCTCAGGAACTATCCCTTCGGTGACAATAACCTGTCCCGTTATTTATCTTAGACTGTACACAGGCATTTTCTACTTAAGACTGGGCTCTGAGTCTGAGTGGAAAAACCAGCTGTATCATGTAAGGCACAGAACCCCAAGCCTGCACGCCCTCGGCTGGGAAGTGGGCAGACCATGTCCACTGAGGGTGGCTAGTGTAAGCAGGAGTCCCCCTGGCACACCTAGCCTAGCCAGCTGCTGTCCCTGGCAGTGGCCACTGCTGCCATTCGTGTGTGCTCACTGTTCTCACAGATGTCCCCAGAGCACAGTGCTCAGGCCAGGGCTTCACAGTGGCAGCCTCGTGGGCTGTGGTGTGCGGTTAACACTCTTCCCCACTCTTCTGAACACAACTCACAGTGCCCTGGACTCTGAAGAATTACAATTTGTTTGTGAGTGGACTGGGAGGACCCCACCTACTGTGGGCCCTGAAGGGACTATTCCCAACGTCACCACTGCAGACCAGCACAGGCCCTAGGGGGCTGCTGTCCATGCACTGAGGAGGTCTCACAATAGCAGTGTGAACTTGGACAAACCAAGGCCTCTAAGGGACTCAGCTAAGAGTCAGCGTGGCTAAAGGGTGACTTCAATCAAGAGCTAAAGCCAACAGCCTGGACTCTGAGGCAGTAACAGATGAAAACTGAATTGTAGGTGCCGATGTGTGAAGGGTGTACGGTACCAAGCCAGAACTCTGCCTGCATTTGTTTTAGGGACCAGACTGGCAGTCACAGGTAGAGACATTGTAGGGCACAAGGACATGTTCAGGGCTCCCACACTCCTTGGTCCTTCCAAAACAGATGCCCCTGGAGCACTGGGTGGAGGGGGAGCACCCAGAACCAGGCCAACTTGGCAACACACCTTTGTCCTTGTGGGTCACACGATGACATAGCTGTGCATACTACGAGCTGGTGCGGGTGCTGTCATGCTGACAGCAGCAGCGGAAGGCAGGCGCAGTGAAGGACACCTCAACCCGAGTGGTGGAAGAGGGTGAGGAAAGGTGTTCGAGGCCCGCTGCTGCTCCTGCAGATGGGAGTCTGGCCCATCCTGTTCTGGTCAGTGCCCTGCCGATCCGTCTCCCTGCCCCCACCTTGCTTCCCCTTGAGGCAGAGGAGTCTACTAGAAGCCAGTCTGATTAAGCAAGCCTTCCAGAGGTTCCCATCTGAGAGTGGTCTGCAGGCCCTGCAGAATCCACTCCCCGCCTGCTTCTCTGGTTTCTCCTCAAGCCATGTTTGCTAGACCAATTCACAAAGTTTAAGCCACACGACTCCTCCCAGGTCTTCCCTCTGCTTAGGAGTTTTGTGCTGCAGGCTGTCTCAGCCAGAATGCACTTCCTCAGTCCCCATAGCACTTCCTCCAGGAACCCTTACCTGGCCACTCTAGCCTGCCCTCTCACAGCCTCCGCTTTCATTCCTTTCAATGCCACTGTGTCTGTTGCTGACTGAACTTGTTTTACCTCCTTACCTACAGTCATCTGCACATCCACTGGAATAGGAGTTTCAGTGAGGAGGACCTCAGACTGTCACTCACTCCTGGGTCTGCTCACTTGCTCAGAGAAGTGAATAAAGCAAAAAGTAAGAAAAAGGCTGACTCACAAGTATATAGGCCATTTGTGCATCGCCAGCAGTGAACTTTAATAAGAAAGCAACAAAATGCTAATCGAGCCAGGCTGCGACACCTAGATCAAACAGCACTGGTCCAGAGAAAATGAGCTAGGAAAGGCTCCCTCCTTGGGACTCCTGAAACTAGGCAGGAGCCATTAAAATGCAGACCGTGGCTGGGATGCAAATGCCATGTACATTTCTTCTATTACTCAGTGACTTATTAGACAGAATTTATTTAGTGCTTTCCTTGACAAATGAAAGGAAGCAGTACTTGCAATTAACTGCACTTGCGCTGCTGATTCCTAACAACAATTTTTGCAGGATTTAATGACTTTTTCAGGGATTTTTGTAAACTGCTATGACCCAAAGCCAAACCTAAGACAGAAGAGAGATAGTGTTGCAAGAGGCGCGTCCAGTGCCAGACCCTCGATGCCCTCCTGCTGGTCTCAGATCCTGGCTTATTTTTCGCATGATGTAGTATAACTTCTCTGTGAAGTCCTATGGACCTTGTCCCCTTCCTTTCCATAGTAAAGAACCCCAGGTATGCTGTGCCTGCCAGGTGCACACCTGTAAACTCAGCGCTGGGGAGGCTGAGACAGGAGGATCACTATGAGTCTGAACTGCGTAGCGAGACCCTGTACCAAATAACTAAATACAGTTATAAATTTTAATGAAGTTTGTAGTGATAAGTAGGCTTACTGATTATTCAAATATAATTCCTTTAAAAAGAAAAGACTGATGAAAATATAAACTAAGTCCACACACAGAGAAATCTCAAGGATTCAACCTCACCATGGAACAAGCCAGTGGGAGCTATTAAATCTTGACATCTGGAGCCCAAGGAAATGGTGTGCGCTTTTATAAAAAGTACACTTAATAATGTGAAGTAAGTTAGCCAAGGATTGGCTTTGGCTGGTTGGGTGGGGTACATTAGTGATAGATGAAAACGGCTCACCGTGGCATGTTGCATATTGATTTGTCCTTCCTGAGAGGACAAACATTTTTCTCCTCAAGACAACTTCCACATTATTTCTTCACGTTTTCAAAGCACTTAACATTCAATCTAGATCCAGCCCAGCTGAATGCAAACTTTGAATCCTTGAGTCTGAATTAATAATTTACTACAAAACCAGAAAGCATTCCTATACCCACTGTCGGGTAGTTACCCTGACATTCTCCAAGATCTTGTCAGAGATTTCTCTCTGTATTTAGATGTCAAGATATTAATTGCTTTTTGCAATGTGCTGTGACTCAGGCTTAAAGTAATTACTTTTCCTTAATGACTCAAGCAGCCAAGCCAGTGACATTTTTAAATGGTAGAAGGAATAAAGGAGCTGCCACGTCCTCTCTTCACTGTCCTCCACTTCCACGCGGTGATTTTGTCTGTAAGAGGGGAGCTGAGCTGGCTTCCCTTGTCAGCTGCTGCCCACTGCTTCTGGGTCAGCACACCTGGGTGCCGCTGGGGAGAGGTTAGCTGGGCCGGCTTCGTGAAAGGACAGGATGCGTCCGCTGAGAGAATGGGCACCCCATGCCTACTAGACGGCGCCAATTAGTGCATAATCAAGTGGGACAAACATCTTCACATCCTGCTTCACATCAGGTACAAATATGAATCCCAGCAGGAACTCAGATCCACATAAAGTGAAGCAGAGTTTCTAGAAGAAAACTTGGAGCATCTTCATGATCTTTCTTAAAGGCTATGTAAAGACTACATTGCCAATCACAGTGGAAAACCTAGTGAATGTCTATGCTAAAATCAAGGACTTCCATTTGTCAAAACATACCATTAAGACAGTTAAAAACATAGCTCAAGAAGGAAAAAATATCTGTGATGTATCTGACAAATAATTCATTCCTATAATAAAGAAAAACACACAACCCAGTAGGAAATTAGATATGAATATAAACAAGCACTTCACAAAATAGAGTCTCTAAATTGCCAGTACAAAAAGTAGCAAATCTAATTAGTCATCAGAAAAGTGCTAATTAAAAACACAATGAGATTACCCTACACACTGAGCAGAATGACTGCAATGGAAGACACTACCAAGCGCTGCCTGGAACATGAAGGGGAACCTCCACACATGCACCCACACAGCAGCAGAGTGAGCTGTGCTGGCCACAGTGCACTGGCCACGGTGCGCAGGCCACGGTGCCAGCAGCGACACGAAAGCAGAATGCTAGTGAGTCTCAGCGCACAGCAGCTGCCCTCCTAGGTGTCTGAGCTACAAAAGGACACAGAGCCTGGCACAGGTGCCACACAAATGTCCACTCTGTGAGTGGATGGATCACGATGCACCACAAGGAGTGGCACAAGTGGGGTGCGAGGGGGATCTTGCCAACATCAAGCTTAGTGGAAAGGCACACAGGAGTCCACATGCTCCACAACAGTGAGGCTAAGCTGTCCTCCACGGGAGCGGGCGCTTGCCTTTGCAGGGTTTTAGCTAGAGGGGCCGCCTGGGTGCTCGGAGGTTCTGGTTTTGCTTTAGATGCTGATTCCACGGAGTTTTCCAATTTGTGGAAAAACCCATCGAGGTGGACACTAAGTGTATGCATGAAGCTCAGCACTAACAATTTCTACACAGCATAAAATCTCACTGCAAGATATTTTATAGTTTCCAGTTTATTTTTGATTATATTTGGAGAGGCAGATTTTACATGATAGCTTCAAATCAACCGTTGTACATTAACCAAATTTACACAAGCCATTTGAAAAAAGATCTAAAAATGTGCTTCGTTATTGGAATTATATAACGTTTATCAAGCACCAAGAGTGTGCCGAGAGCTGTGCAGAACAAATCAGAAGAGACAAGGCCCTGCCTCCGAGGACACCCACCCCCCAAGCCTGCTCATAAGACTCATTTGAATTTCACACTCTTTGTTCATAAGGCATAAATAAGGAAGTTTGTTGCATTTCTCACTGTTACTGAATAAATAGCTAATACCCTTTACCCCGGGTATGCCAGCAATTTCTTGTATCTCTGCCTTTAAATACAAATTCCTGTGTATGACATATAGCATATATTGATTTGGTATTCACACGATTGATCACAATATACTTGCAGGTTGGTTATAATACGATGCACATTGAATTTCAACATTCACAATTTTTATGCCACTTAATAGAATATTTTACTGTTGGCAGAGGGTTTTTTTTTTTTTGTTGTTTAAAAACAAACAATAAAGAGTCACAGTAAACAAAGAACACACTTCCTGGATTCTGGTAAGGGTACCAGGCTGTGGCACAAACATCTAGGGCAGGGCTTGAACACACGGCCTAAGCTCACCTTGCAGATACCAGGCACTGATGACAGTGAGCAATGAGGGATGTGAGTATGATCAGCCCCACTGTATTTCTAGGCTAACCAAGGGACTACTGGTATAAAATATCTGAAATCCACCAGCTGGGCAATTTTCTTTCTTTCTTTTTGGCTTTTCTGCAATGTTGTGTTCAAAACAAAAATCAGATTAAAAAAGATAGAATAATTCTGCATTTAATCACTGGTTAAGAACATTTGATTTCAAACTAATCCTATTCACTAAGACCATATGAATGTTTTTATGCAAGAAAAATGGCAAGAATTTCGATTGGGTAGAGTATAAGACTTGAGGAGAAGGACTGTACTTCACGTGACAACCCCAGAGTGTGGTGGAAGACAGCCCCAGGAGGGAGGCAGCACAGCCCTCATCACTGATGCATCACTGGGGGGCAGAAACATCAGCAGAATGGACCGCTGCTTGCTTCTTGGCCAGACTTAGCCTTAATCCACACTGTAAGCTGTAGGAGAGGCAGAGCTGCGGGTGGGTGGAGTTGGGCCAAGCAGAGTGGCATCACTTTCTACAGATCCCCAGGCCTCCAGCATCTGTGAGCCCGAGGATGGCAAAGGTCCACCCTTCCACACCAGACACGGTGCCCACCTTCCCTTTGGCCCTGTTACCCAAGGCATGACCAGGCCCGGATGTTTCTACTTGGTAGCAAGAATTGTGAGCTGAATACTCCACTTAGAGCAAGACTGAATTTGTCTGGCTACCTCGCAACACATGAAAAGGGCAGAGGAACATTCTATAGCGCCCTCCCCCTTACACACTTGAGGTGGGCTTCTCCTCACCTTGGAGGTAATGAGGCACGCGTCCCAGTCAGGACTCTGCAGGAGCAGTCTCACCCAGGGGCAGTGACAAAGTCATCTGGCCCAGCCTTTGAGAGCCCCTGCTAGATGGAAGCCAGGTTGGGTGTGATGAGACCTGCCTCATTCTGGTGAGCACAGCTCATGTTCTGCAAATCACAGGGGAGGCTGGGAGCACCAGCCACACTCCGCCAGCCCATGCCGCGACAGTGAGCAACGTGCAGGGTCAGGGCGTGGCATTGAGTCTCCCTGGCTGGAGGGGACAAGCCGCTCTCAAGGGTGCCAACTAGTGCCTTCTTTGGAGTGAAAGAAATGACATGATTTAACGTATCCCATAGAGAGCAGAGTACCACAAGACTACATCTCTGGCAATAGACAATAATATAGAGATTTTTTTATTTTTAATTATAAGTCCCCCTCACTAAGGCTTAAGCTTCAGTTACCTAATTAAAAAAATCCACACATAAGTGTGAAAAATAGAAATAGATAACATGAAGATCCCAAAACAAGGGCTCCTACCGATGGCAGCATCTGTCTCTTGTTAGCATCAAAAGCTTCACTGACTGCCCTGTAATAGTGGACGATGGCTTAGACATGGGAAGCTAAGCACTGTTTGGGATTCTGTAGGATGAATGCTGGACTCCTATTGCTGTAAAAATTGAGATGCTTTCCAAACCACCTGCAGGAATTCGTCATTCCATCCAGAATGACAATCCTGTCAAAATTAACACACATCTTACTTTGTTATCAAAAGAATTTAAGGGTGCCGGTTTCTGCCACTCCTCTTTTCTTTAACACGTAACAAGACATGAGATGAAGATGCTGGTGAGGGCCTGTTCTGAGCACCATTCTGCATGTGGAACCAGATCACCCTCTGATGACATTACAGCAGCTTCCTGTACACTGGGAAATACTATTCTCCAGTTACTTAACACAGAAGACATAAAGGAACATTAGGGACCCAGACAGACATGTAGCAAGATAAATGGTTAAATAGATGCTATTTTTGCACTGCTGACAAGTGCCTCAAACCATTGAGTAGGTGTTGGGTGGCTGAGATGACCTCAGGGCCAGCATCGTGTTGTTGAACAGACTTTCAACATCCTTTAGAGCCATTGGGAAAGCCATGAAACCATGGTTATAATGTCAGCATCCCGCCATTGTCTCTGCTCTTCCAGGCACAAGGACAAGCTCCTGGCTTCAGAGTAGAGCATCTGGTGCCACTGGGAGAGAGACTTAAGGCGTGGGGCCACACACTAAGCAAGAAGGAAGCATCCCTGGGATGGCTCTCACCAGCAGTGAGCAGCTGCTGTACCTCAGGCCAGGGACCAGAAGGCCTCCAGCCCAGGAACCTGCCCTGTTCCACAGAAACAGCACGCTTTGGACTATGCTTGGCTTTGCAAGCCCACTCCTTCCATCCCTGGGCATAAGGAGGAAGGTCCAGCCTGTGCCAGGAAGATCTGCAGTGAGACAGATGTGTTGCAGTGCTGAGAAGGGCAAGAAGCTCTTGAGAGAAGTCAGGTCCATGCAGGACACACCCTGGGCTGCAGAGCAGTGGCCACGAGTGGGCAACAGCCTGCCCTTGTTTCCTTCTCTCCCCATCTCCTGGCATCCCAAGGAGACATGGATCGACTACCCTCTGTATAATTTATATCCACCTTAAACACCACCCAATGGGAAGAACCCAATTAATCTTCCATTTTTTGCTTAAAATATTCAATTTGGATTTACTGATATACATTACATTCTTTTGGTAGGAAAAGATATTGCACTTCTAAAAATGCATCAAGAGTGTAATTACATCAAAGCTACTAGGTAGGCAGATGTCTCGCTAGAGTATCTACGCTCCAAAGACCACCTTCAGCATCTGCAGGAAGCTTCCAGGATTTCATCCTTCCTTCAGTAAATTGTGGTCACAGTTGCAAGCTTTCCAAGCACAGAGGAAGATCAGCTGCCGGCGCTGCTCACAGTGCCAGCCCTCGGGCTCAGGACTTCATGGTGCAGATGGGCACAACAATGACCAGGATGACTGTGCACGTGGCCGCGGCGATCAGAGCAGCGATCTTGCAGACCTTGGCCCGTCTGAACTCGGCTTCTTTCTGCTTCAGTAGTGAGTCATAGCCTGGAGTGTAAATGTCTTCCATCCAGTACTCTAAGTTATTTGGATTTAAGGATTCTTGTGTCTGGAAGCAAAGAGATGGTAGAATATGGTGAGTACTTGAAACCAGGTCAGAGACTTTCTGACAGTTGTCACTTCTGAAGCGCTGAGCTGTCTGAGCTGGGGCCTGGCAATGACCACACCAGGAATGAAGCCCAGCGGCTCTGGGCCCTCCACAGCTAGCACCAACTTGGCCACACACCGTGGGTGGCCCTGGACCTCCATTACTCAGAATGGCATGCTGCTGACTTAACACAGGGATCATCAGGGGTCTCCTCTCTGTAAGCAAGCAAAACAGGGTTGGGACAAACAAGGCTGCAAACCTCCAGTGTGGGCAACCAAGGATAGGCTGGCCCTGATACCAAGGAAGAACAGAGTCATCGCAAAGCATTGTGCCCCTGGCATCCTGGAACAGACCGGTTGGAAGCAAGGCTCCAAGTCAGTTCCTGTTTCTCAGGAGCTTCTGCTAAAAATGAAGGAATCTCCAAGATAAGCAGCTCCAACAGAACAAATTATTGTGGCTTCAAACCCTTGTTGAGCAGGTCAGGCTCAAAGTCACTGTACAGGTGAAGTTGCCCACCTCCTTCCCCTAGTCCTTAAAAAGATGTTCCTCAGCCTCATCTGAGGCAGCAGATTCTCTCAATGTGCCCTGTGGCCCAGGAAGTTCTGGGGATCCCCCAGTCCTGAGGATCCCTCTCTCTGGCATCCTAGAGGCCCATGGCCATTTGATCCCATAGAGCAAGGGACACAGGCTGAGCAGAGCCACACAGGGATCCATGTGGGGAGATCAAGTCCATGTGCAGGCTGCCTTGCACAGGAAGACCACGGCGGCTACAGGCAGCATGCAGGGATGTGCACACACAGAATTTAGCCACAGGGACACTTGCTGCTGCCACAGACTAGGATCTAACAGAGCTGCCGCTGTTGGTAGCTGCTGTCACTTGCAGCCCAGGTGCACAAGTGCTACTGCAACCACTGGTTTGGGAAATGAATCTCTAGTAACTCACAGAGAGAAAAACGGACTGGCACGGAGGAAGGCCCAGAGTGGGATGACCCAGTGTGAGCTTAGGCTTGCAGACATGGGGCGAGTGAGCGAGTGTCCCAGAACCTCAGTTCCTTCATTTGTACACTGGAGGTGGTGGGTGGTGACACTCCCTGCCCCTCAGGCCACTGTGCCTGAGTCTGCGCAACTCCTGGGAAGAGCACCATGCCATGCAGGCTGATTTCGGCACTTTTACCAGAGGTCTTCTCAGAGCCTACTTAACTCCAGGTCTTGGGCAGCCAGTCCCAGTCCTCACAGGGTGCTGTGATGGCAGGCCATTGCATGGGTGAGGCTAAGGCTCCAGCGCGGCCAGACGGGAACCCAGAGCCACTGGAACCCCTGCTTCTGCACAGACCTCCGCCTCACTGCCTGGTCACACAGGGACCTCCCGCACCACCCGCTCCCAAAAGCCCTCAGTGGCTGTGCCTCAAGTGTGCATCGTGCTGGGTGTGAGCTTATACCACTGGTGCCATGGCCTCGCTGCCCAGAGCCTTGCCCAAGGTTCTGACGGGTGCTTCCTCGGGTTCACGATGATGTGGAGGCACAGGAGATGTGTGAGGGGAAACCAGGAGCTGTGCAGCAGGATCCAGTGTCCCAGACCCAGTCCTGCTGGCCCTGTAGCCACAGTGGTGTGCCCAGACCCCCAGGGACGGATCTTACCTGGGGCTGCTCAGTATGGAAACAATCCATAGCTTGGCTCCCACAAACACACTTATCCCATGTGCTATACAGGGAGGGAGGCAGTGGCTGGCGCTTCATGAGGCTGCTTGACTCAGGTCTTGTGAGAAAGACTATAATCTGCACTTGGTCTTAATTGGTTGGCTAGAAGGCAAGTAAACAGACAAAGCAAGCATCCCCACTGCTAAGAGCTCACAAAGAGCTAAGCAAAACAGCATCCTTTTGTCAGAAGTCTGCTCTGTGCTTGGGTTCACTAAGGCTCAGGGCTGCATGGCAGGGCCCAGAAGTTGAAGGGCAGGGAATGCACTGGCCTGGGCTACCTGGCCACTCCTGCACCCACGGACAGAGACGAAAGGCTCACCTGCAGGTCCAGGGCTGCCAGCTTGCTCTTGTCCCCGGCATTGCGCGCATACTCCTCCACTGTCCAGGAAGGCTGTGCCCGCCGCACCTCCGTCAGCTCCGTCAGCCGCATGTCCGTGTACAGAGGGTTGCTCTTCATGTGGGCCTTGAGGGATGTGGGGTAGGGGTGGGGGCTGAACACCTGTTCCACCAGGAAGCCATCCTTGGGCTGCTTGGGCAGGCGGTGCTGTGGGGGGATGTCATATTGCCTGTCGGCCTGCAGAGGGGACAAAGAAGACAAGAAGCATGGCTCTCCTGGTGCCACAGGGCAGCCAGCAACTTTGTGTCACAAGGCCCTGCTGATGCCAAGCGAGCAGCATGCAGGTGCTCAGGAGCAGACAGGAAGAGTAGCGTGCTGCAGGCATTCTCCACTGACCCTGGCCGAGCTAAGGCTTCCCGCCCTGGAGCAGCACCTTCAACCTGACCATTCATCCTGGCTATAGTATGCAGTGGGTGTCCTCAGCGTTTGAGCAAGGTCGCTGATGCCTCCCCCTCTGCCTTCCAGCCTCAGATCTCTAGGCTTATCCCATCCCCAACCCCCGCAGCAAGTCCTTCTTGGTCCTTGAGACCCAGATGGTGCTGCCCATGTGTGGTCCTGGCACCGGTACAGACCTTTGGCTAATGTTTGCTACACTGAATGGCCCATGCCCACTGCCTGTCTGTGCCCCACCAGGCTGGGTGGCTCACGACTCACTCAACTCGTGCTGCTGTATAGAACCCCTTCCCTCACTATTCACCGGAGGCCTCAAGAACACAGACAGGAAATGTCTGGGTGCATGAATCAGAGCTGCCCGGCAGTAAGGGAAGGAAAAAGGAAGGGCATGTGAAGACATGAGTACGTGGGGAGGCGGAAGACGAGCGCGAGGTCTTGGGAGGCACAGGCCAGCGCACTGCTCATAGTGGTCCACTGCTGTCCCCACAGAGACCATGGGGCCCTCTGCAGCAGCTTCAGGGCCACAGAGAGCGTGGCGAACTTAGCAACAGCTCAGGGAGCAATGAGGTTCTTTCCTGTTGCTGCTCTAAGCCCCAGGGAGCCCTGCTAACATTAGGAACTGGCATCTTCCTCGCTCCGCCCTGTGCAGCTGCCATTGTGCCTGTGGCCAGCACAACAGGGGCCAAGGAGTAATGATACCCCTTGGGGCTGGTGTGCCCTGCAGCCTGCCCAGCGCCAGACACAGTGCCCACCTTGTGTCTTCTCTGCAATGATTCCCACCACAGGAGCAGAGACTCAGGTCAGAGAGCGAGTGAGAGAGGACAGTGGGCTGCACAGTTGCCGAGGGCTGGGCAGGACTGGAAATGCAGGGCCACTGTTGCTGCACTGGGGGTTCTGTGCTCCCCCTTGACACCACCTTATGTACACAGAACAGGAGCTCTCATCCCTGTCTGCACCAGCACTGTCTGGACAGAGGCTAGCAGGCTCCAGAGACTCTCAGAAGAAGAGTACAGAGGGCTCAGGTCAGGGAAGAGGGGACAGAGACACCATTTCTTGTCTATTTTTCCTAGTGCCAAGGACTGAATCCAGAGCCTACACACTGAGCTGCACTCTCCTGCCTTTTTGAAGTTTTGACAGAGTCTCGCCAAGGCACTATGTGGCCCAGGCTGAACTTGAACTTGGGAGCCTCCTGCCTCAGCCTCCCTGGGTAGTGGAATTACAAGTGTGCACCCCACACCCAGCTGGGACTGCCACTCTTGATGGAGGAGCCCTGGTGGTAGAGTGGAGCGCAGACACAGCACGCGTCACTGGCGCCACAAACTAGGTGGCTAAAGGAGGGGCAGGGCTCAGGGCTGGCAGAGTGTGCTGGTGGGAGCAGAACCCTGGCACCTGCAGAGCTTTGAGGTCCAGGCCAGGGATTCTGACATCTTCTCTACAGCAAAGAAAGGGAGGCCAATCAGGTGTTGAGAACAGGGCTTCTCAGCAGTAGGACAAGCTGGGGGAGTTTGAGCCCAGTGGCCCTGAGCTAGGCTGGACGGGGCGGGGAGCCTCAAGCCCCAGGAGCTGTGTGACGGCCCCACAGGTTGGGGATTCAGTGGAAGGAGGCAGGATGTGAGGGACATCTCAGACGGGACCACTGGGTCCAGAATCCCCACGAGAGTCCCGGCTGGGATGGAGAGAATGGGGACTCCAGTAAAGGGGTAGCAAGGAGGGGCACGGGCTTGGAACCCATAGAGCAGTCCAGTGTGAGGCATGTGCGAGGGAGCAGAGGCCTTTAGCACGTGGTGAAGGCTCAGAGTGGCCCGTGCTAGGCTCCAGTGTGGAGCAGTGCTCTACCAGCCTGGAACGGGACAGCCACAAGGACAAGGGGGCCTCAGAAGGAAAAGAGTGCACTGTAGAGGGAGCCTGGTGAGGTTGTGACCTTGAGATTTCTCATACACGACTTCCTGAGGCACATACAAGTGCCCTGCATGTTGCTTTCCGTGCTATGCGGGCTCTAGGAACCTGAGCTAGAGCAGAGACAGCTGACAGGGACTGTGCCGAGCACCTCATCTGAGGGACAGATGCCACCCTCTAGGAGGTCAAAGACTTCGGCTTTGTGACTGCAGGATGTATTGGGGTGAGGGAAACAAATGCCTCCTTCCTGGGCTTGTCTCACTGCTCTGGCCCTGCAGCTATGCAGAACCCAGTTTGCCAAGTTGATTTTTTCTTGGCACCATGGAAAGACACACTCCTGGGCCTGCACGGCATGGTCCTCTCCCTCCTGGACAGCCTGTGACCTTTAGAAGTCTAGCTGGTGGCCTTTTAGATGGGGGCAGGGATGAGAAGAGAGACCGGCACAGACTAGAGTGGCCAGAAGGGGCTCACCAGGACCCAGCAGGAACAAAGAGCAGGAGCCATGGGCCCCGCTAAAACGACCCACTGTGGCCTGGGGAAGACGAGGGACAGTGTCGGTGCATGGCTCTGGAGTGTGAGGTGTGCAGACATCTGCACACACGTGTGAAGTGCAGAACACACAACTGTGTGGGGGAGAAAAGCTAGAGAAGAGAGGAAGATCAGACTACAAGCACGCGGTTCTACACGATGGGATGACGAATTTTTGTTTTATTCACCTCTTCTTACCAACCAGCTATCATCTAATGAAAACACACATTCTACTTAGGAAAAGAAACATCTGGTACGTAGCAAACCCACAAAATGCCAGCCAGCACATCCTGCTGCCCTGCATGGGTCTCAACAGGGACAGGAGGCTGTCTGCTGCAGCCCCCACCCGCCCGACACTGCCTTCTATGAAAACGGTCCTCATGCCACCTGCCCCATTGCCCAAGCACACTGTCTGCACTGAGAATCACAGTGTGGGCCACACGGCTGACTGACAGCTTGGCCCGGGTCATCCCCGTCTCAGGGGAAGCCAGCCAGTCTGGCAATGACCAGTATGGGCAGGCCAGCCTCACTCTGGCTTAGGGCAGAGCCTCAGCTTGGACACGTACCAGGGTTGTGCTTGAGTCGTGCCAACAGCTCAGACACAAGTGCATTACCTCTTTGGGTTTCCGATGCCAGTCCTTGGTGCCACCCGGGCTGGCATCCTTCACCTCCTCTTCGCTAGGGCCCACGCGGCTGCTGTAGGTGATGGTGCGCCAGTCCCGGGGGGAGCTGGAGATGCTGGCAATTTTGGACTCGGTGGCGCTGTTCTCAGTCAGCGACCTGGACGAGGGTCTAGCGAACAGGCTTTTCTTTAAGGCCTTGACCCGCAGGCTCTCACTGTTGCTGCCGCTGGCATCCGAGCAGCACCACTCCGTGCTGGGCTCTAGCTTGGGTGTGTGGGTGCTGTCACGGGCCCGGAACACCCTGGGGGAAGCGCTATCGTCAGATGGAGCCTCACTGGTCAAAGAGTTCAGGTCCATCTGCACGTGCACCTGCTCTGGCTGCTGCATCTTCTGGTCCAGCTTGCTCAGCTTGCCCAGGACCTGGGAGATCTCCTCTCGGACGCCAGACAGCGACTCGAGCTTCCGCTCTATCTCCCCAATCCTGAGCACCAACTTGCACACACTGGTCTTCAGCTCCTCCTCTGAGCGGGGCAGGTTTTCGGGCCGGCTGCCCTTGTCTGCTGTGATGTTGGGGCCCCTGCAGGTGATTGTGGTGAGGCTGCGCTCCGGGGAGCTGTCACAGTCTGACTTGTGCAGCTGTGACAGGGACCCAGTGCTGTTGTAGCAGGACGACTGTATCAGCCCGGTGGAGCCACTGACGCTCATGTCGTCGAGGAACCGGAAGATGTCACTGATGTCGTCACTGACGACCTCTGAGTCCTCGTCTGAGTGCTTCCCGGAGTGTCTGTCTCCGTACTTGCCCTTGGCTGCCACACACAGCTCTTTGCATGCCTTGGGCTCCAGTGCATGCTGCTCCGTCTGCGTGCCCACACTGCTGGTGTCAGAGCTGACCTGCCGGCTGCTGCAGCCAATGCTTTTGTCCTTGAGCTTCTTTGGGGGTTCGCACTTCTCCAGGTCAATGGGGGAGGAGAGCTCCTGAGGGGGCTTGAGCCCGCTCGGCTTGGCTGTGTAGCCAACAGGCAGAACTGGCTGTGGCTCCTTTGGCATCAAGTAAGCTGGATGCCTGTCTGGGACTGAGAAGTTGGGGGTCTGGCTGCTAGGGTTCGGGTAGTGTAGTTTCTCCTCAGAGGGATTTCTGTTGAAAAAGGACTGCTCAAAGTCTGGGGCCTCCTCGGCATTCAGACTCCAGCTCTTGGCTGGCCAGGGAGTCTGCTTGGGTCTCCCCAGACAGTGCCTGGGGTCCTGGGTCCCTATCACTGGAGTGGGCCCAAAGTAGGTGGAGGCCTGGAGGTCATCGAGGCTCTCGTGCTTCACCCGCCGCTTGTCAGGCATGGGGGAGTACATGGGGTTCAGATGCTGGCTGTGGTAGGGTATCTCGAAGCTGTGATTGAAGAAGGGTGGCTTATGGTGCTCCTTCCGGCCCTGGGGCTCCCGGTGCTTGCCGTCTGCCTTGCTGCCTGGGCTAACCAAGCTGGGAGACACTGGCATGAGATTGTGAAAGTCCTCCTTGAAGATGTTCCTTTTCTGCACGCAGGACGGGACCACAAAGGGCTCCTCGGCAGGGCTGAAGGTCTCCTTGTGGCCCTGGCTGATGGCCAGAGGCTCCTGGTCTGACACAGACTCGCTTTCCAGGTTCATGGGGAAGTACGTCCTTTGCATCTCACAGGACTGTGGGCTGGCCACTGGGTAGGGTGCCAGGGCCTGCAATCTGTCAAGGGAGGAGGCCCTGCTTTTGCTCTCCTTGCTGACGCCCAGCAGGAAGTTGGGCTCAGAGGCGGGGATGAACTGTGGACAGTCCTCGCAGTCCCTTTTCCGGCACTTGGCTGACTGACGGGTGGGGTAGCCACGGCTGAAGGGCCTCTCTCTCAGCTCATGGGTCAGGGGCTCACACTCAGCCACACTGCAGACCTCCGTGTCTGACCTGCATGACTCAAAGGAGGCCCCCTTCTTTCGCACCTTGGGGCGGCCCGTGGGCAGCTTTTCCTTGGCAGTGCCCCCACTCATCTGGATTAGGTTGAATATTGTCACAATATCCGCTGCCACCATAATCTTCTTGGACTGCTGGTTATTCACAGTGGATTTCATCTTGTCTTTGAATAATGTGGCTGGGAAGTTGGGATCGAGACAGGCAGTGTAGTAAAGCACACTTCTCAGTTTGGTGAGCTGGGACAGATCGAAGCGGGTGCACAGAGACCTGCACAGGTCCTGGTAGGACATGGCATTGTGCTTGCTGTCCAGCTCCTCCAAGATCTTCACCAGGAAGAGCGAGGTCTCCTGATTCACCTCCATGACTTAGGATTTGGAACGCTGGCTGAGGACGCTGAAACTTCGGGTTGGCTCTACAATGATGGTATCAGAAAGAGGGGAGGGGAAGAGGGTTAGAAATGCTAGTGCACTTTTAAGTCCTGCTTGCTATACTTGAGACACATGGAAAAGTACTTGCATGGCTAAAAATGTATAAAAGATTTTACAAATACAACACTGTATTTAGTAATTCTTTCCTCAGGATCTATCTTGTTATGGTTTGTGTATAGTTGTCCCCCCCCAAGCCTCATGCAGTCCTAGGGCAGCTTCTGGAGTTTGTGATTGATTACTGTGGGTGTGGACGCTGCACCCGCCCTGGGGCAGGCAATCTGCATTACAATGTAAGGTGGGAAGAGAAGCTGGCTGCTTGAGCTGCTGCTACTCCTCTTGAGCTGGCTCTTGCTCTTTGCTGCAACCATGAAAGGTTGTTCTCTGCCTTGTGACACTCTGCCTTGGAGCCAGCTAAATATGGAATGAAGCCTCCAGTAACTGTGAGCCAAATAAACCTTTCCTTCTTTCATTTTGCGTGTGGGGTATTTGTCCCAGCAATGAGAGAAGAGTAACTAAGACATACCTTAAAGAAGCAACTGATAACAAAAATCATGCATGGAGATGTTCACTATGATAGGATGACAAAGAAAGGAAATGCGTAGAGTGGGCAGCGATAAGCAACGGAGTGCCTCGAACATGGACATGCCCCTAGTGAACATCCCTCTGGAGAAGCACGGCTCTCTGTGATGCAGCAGACTACCAGGACATGCAGGGGGCCACAAAGCGATCATGCCATGAGAGGAGCTGGGGTCCCAGGCCACACACCACACGGTACCACATGGTTCTACTGAAGACTTCTGGGAAACAGATTAGCATTGCCAGAAGCAGGAGATGAGAAGAGAAACAGCCACAAAGGGCGTGGAGGAATTTTCCAGAATAATGGATCCATTCCATGCTTTGGTGGTGGGAGTGGTCACATGACCAAGTGTTTGTTAAAACTAATGGAACTGTACACTGCAAAGTGTGAATTTCACTTCATAGAAATAATACTGTGATTCCAAAATTTCATCAAATTGTTCTGGCAGAAGAAAACTGTAATACAATACTGAGTAAAAAACACAAAAATAAATCTGCAGGTCGTGGTGGCGCATGCCTGTAATCCCAGCACTCGGGAGGCTGAGGCAGGTGGATTGTTCTGAGTTCGAGACCAGCCTAAGCTACAAAGTGAGCTTAAGGCCAGCCTGAGCTGCATAGTGAGACCCTGTCTCAAAAAAGACAAAAAAAAAAAAAAAAAAAAAAAAAAAAGATTTTAAAGCCTATTACATATTATTGGAAACAGCAAAGAAAAGTTTATAGTGTTTACATTTAGATTTTTAAATATGGACTTTTTCTGGATTAGGAATCTCTTTTCCTAAAATTTCATGGTACAAATGTTTAAAGATGAAGCAATCTTGAAAATATATTAGAGTGAATACCTATGTACCTGCCATCTGGATTCTGTCATTAACATTTCACCATATTTCCATGATTTCCATCTATCAGCTACCCATCATCAATCCATTTTACTTTTTATGCACTTCCGAGTAAACTGAAGGCGTCTAGCATTTGCTGAAATTCAACTGTCTGGCTTTATTTGCGTGTATAAGCTGCACTCAGTCATACTAGGCATGTGCTGGTGAACCCCACCATGCAGAACCAGTGCCTGCACAAGTTCTGCCAAATCCCTGCCATCCAACAAGCTTCCTCATGCCCTTCTCTGCTCCAGGCTGTTTTTCTTCTAATATATGGTCTTCATATTTTGTTCTAATTTCCTGGGCTGAGGAGATAGCTCGGCAGTCTGAGCCCCTGCACGGCAAGTGCAAGGACCCAAGTTTGATCCTAGGTACCGCATGCTGTGCCTGGCCTAGAACCAGGCATGGTGGTGCACATCTGCCATACCAGCTCTGGAGAGACTGGGGCAGGAGGACAGCTGGGAGTCTGAATTGCATGGCAAGACCCTGTATCAAATAAATAAATAAATGTTTAAAAATAATAATTTCTTATTTTTTCTAAAATTCCTTCAACGAGCATGTGTTATTTTGTAATGACCACCAAAATAATGGCCAAAAGATAAACTCTGATTTTCTATCAATCTCTTGAAGGCTTAGCCTTTCCTTTTGCCACTGACAACCTAGAAGGCAAGTGAAAATGAGTTCTGTAACCTGCCCTGGATCAGCAAACCTCAGCTACAGTAGCATAAAGCTTCCCATTTGCCATAATACAATGATTTTTCAAAAACAGAGATAAATTGCAGGGATGTAGTGTGGCCAGTGTTGTCACTTCACACCCATGAAAACTGCAAGAATTTATCTGCATCCTTTCAGTAATTCCTGGCTTGCTGTTAGCCTGTGCATTGTCTAGAATTGTGTTTTGTTGTATTATGTTTTCCAGCATGGAGGTTGCTACTGTGATTTAATGAAAGTATGGGTTCAGCAAAACTGTAAAAGGAAGGAATCGACCTAGAAACCCAAGCCGTCTATCAGGAAGTCCTACCTTCCTTGTGTTCAGCACAACTGTAAACCTGGGGGAGAGCCTGTTTCTCTCAGAGGCAGCATCTCCACAAAAACCCCCAACGGGTTGTCATGGGAGCTCGAAGGGCTCACTCCTGACTGCCAGGATCGTGGAGAGTCACTGGGTGCAAAGCCTTTGACAGAGAGGCCAGAGCTTGCAAAGCAATTTAAGCAATCTCCAGGTCTGGCAAGAAGGTTCACTTAGAAAACAGAACAAAATTCCCATTATGAACACCTAGAAATACTGGACAAAATGTGGTATTTTTCCTTAGGATGCATAGCTGAGCTTGCAGAGTGCAAGACAAATGCCAGGTGCTGGAGAGAGCCAGGCCCAGAGACCACAGCAGCGGGGAAGACAGCACGCTTGCGGCTGCCTTCTAGGCGGGGAGACCTCAGAGGCCGAAATGGGAGCATAGACCCCAAGTAGGCCTGGGGCACCGAAGGATGCCCTCGCATCCATGGAATATGGAAGAGAAAAGCACAGCTTCAACCTGGGCTCTGGGTTCAAAAGTCCAAGGTTACCCTCCAGAAATGCAAAATAATGACGTTAGGTCAAATGTGTATCATCACAGCACGGGGCTCTGGAGCTCAGAGTAGTGTAAGTGTTGTTTCCATGTTGATGGTGGGCGGAAGCTGTTCTGCATGAGCAGGACGCGCACGGAACCCTTCCCGCAGGAGAGACGCCACTCAGAAGGGCAATGCTGTTGGTGAGGTCGCGCACACAAGAAGATGCAGCCCGTGAGTAAAAGCCAACAAGCACAGGGCCACAGAGGATCAGATACTCACGATCTTCTCAAAAGGAAACTACAAACCAGAACCAAAATAACCTAAATATTTTGAAAGTGAAGCTATAGTAAAAGGGAAGGAATGAACAACTGAGATGTGGGAAAGGAGAAAAAATAGGAGAAAAAGGAAAGGGGAAATCATGTCAGTATTCTCAGGAGAGCTGACTGCACTGCTCATTTTCATCAGATTTTTGAAGATAGTAATTAATTCTTAAAATTTTAACTTCACCAATTTTATTTGCTAGTGTCTATAATCTGAGCAACTATACTGAAGATAGCACTGTGTAATACAGCGACCACTAGTGAGTGCCTTTCATCTTTTTTAAAACATATGTATGATTTCTAAGGTCTTATCTATTATTTTATACTCTCTTTAAGATAAATTTAAAAATAAACAGGAAAAGGAAAAAAAGTTTCAAGGTTTATGGAAAGGAGTTAATTTTTAGCTGTTTAGATAGTCTTGCATGCCTGCCTGGATCAGGTGTCTGAGCAACAAATTTAATGATAACTTGTAATTGAACAGCCATTGTTAGTGTCCTATTCTTGTTTTGAAATTCTATGCCATTTTTATTGTTTTATGTTGCTTTGATTTTGTCTTTGTTCTTGTTTTTTTCCTCTTTACAATAAAATTAAAAAAATAAATAAACATAAAAATAAATCTGCATAGACAACAAAAAGAAATAGCATACGTTTGGAAAGGAGCTAAACAGTTCTTTAAAAAAATGTCAGTGAAAGAAAAAACAGAATGAACAGATTCAGTAATGCTTTATAATAGTTAAGACAGAATTAGCAGAATGAAAGATTTCAGAAAACTTAGCAGAATACAGTACCAAAGAGACACAAAGATAAAAGTAGAAAACCAGGATAAAGAGGGAAAAGGCTAGACAGAGACGTTTCAGCCAGTGTGTAGCAGGGACTCCAGGGCAGAAAAGAGAATGGCAGAAAGGTGAGCCCCAGGCGACAGTTCTGGGGAGCACTCTAGAACCCAGGGCGACAGCCCTCTGGAACGAGGAGCTATGTACAGCCGCCTCTGCCCCACACGCACAGTGCCTCAGACTGAGCCTGAAGAGGGCCAGAGACACAAAAACCCTATCTAAAAATGTTCTTTAAGAATAAAAATAAAAGGCGGGCCTCGTGGTGTGCAATCCTGGCATTCGGGAGGCTGGGGCAGGAGGGTTGTTGCAAGTTGAGGCCAACCTGTGCTATGTAGTGAGTTTGGGGGCAGCCTGAACTGTGCAGCGAAAACTTGGCTTAAACAAACAGACAAAAATTAATTTTAAAAAAGGAAACAGGAATAAAATATTTAAAGTGCTATAGAACACTAACATAGTCTATAATTCTATGACTACATAAAATATTATTCAGCAGTGAAGTTTTAAAACTTTAAGGGAATCCAGAGAAGAGAAACAGAAATTCAATTAATTCTGATCATGTATTGACTTTATAAAACACCCAACTAATTTTGGAGGTAAGATGAGGGGAGGAGTGATGAAAATTAAAACTTTTTTTTTTTTTTGGCAAAACTGGGGATTGAACTCAGGCCCTTACGCTTGCCAGGGAAGTGCTTATTCCACTGAGCCATCCCCCCGGCCCCGAAAATTAAAACTTTTTATGGACTACTTTATATTATCTGATGGTGGTAAAATGCTAATTAGAAAAAATTAACAGTAACCATTAAGGACAGATGGCATAGGATGGTGTAGGACTTTCAAATTAGGTTAGAGAAAGTGAGTAAATGAAGAGCAGCCAATGAGAAAATACGGGAAGTGGATGTAAAGCCAGAACAATGAGGCAGGAGTAACAAGGACCAATAAGCGGCAGACACATTTCCAAAAACATCACAATAAATGTAAATAGGACATACTTACTAGGTAGAAAATGATGATACTAAAAAGATGACACTCATACTGGATTTTTCAAAATTAAAATAAAAGGCCAGTCAGATAGCTCAGCAGACTTAAAGTGCTTGCTTGGGCAGATGTAGGGGCTGGGGTTCGACCAGACAGTGATTGAGAGTGGGCGTGGTGGCGTACGCCCGTAATCCCACCTTTTGGGAGGCTGAAAGCAGGAGGATCACTGTGGGCCAAATCTGTGCAGTGAGGCTCAGTAGACCTTGTACGAAATACAAAACAATAATAATAATAACAATAATAATATAGCCAAATGCTACCATCAAGATATACCCAGAAACACTATCATAGAAGTATTGAATGTACAGAGATGAAGCAAGACCTACCACTGGAAGAGACGATCGCTATGCAGCAGGGCTCACTGCAGCAGGGTGGACTGTGGTTAAAGACTGCAGCCAGGTAGGCACACCAGCTCCTCCCGCCCTCCGCCAGTGACCAGAGCGGGTGAGTAAATTTCTCTGTGCTTCAGGTTTATAAAATGGGGACAACGATGGCACCTGTCTCCTTCAGCTGGGTTCTTTTATGTTACTGTGCCTGTCATACAGAAATCACTCTCTTACGTGTGAGCTGTAATTAGTGCTACTGTATTAAAAGATAAAATTTTGGGCTGTGAAGGCAGCACAGTGGTCTGAGTGCCTGCACAGGCAAGTGCAAGTGCAAGGACCCAGGTTCGATCCACGCTGGCTCTGTGCTAGGTACACCCAGCGGGCCACCAAGACTGGGTACGGTGGCGCATGCCTGTAGTTCCAACACTGGAGAGGCTGAGACAGGACGATCATTACGAGTCTGAGCTGCATGGTGAGACTCTGCACTAAATACATAAAATTAAAAGTTTTTAAAAATTTAAAAAATAAAGATTTTAAAGGAAATGAAAGCATTAGAATACAGGAAGCTACTGCAAAAGAACAATAAAAGGAACAATTACTGTGAAATAAAATAATTCTGTTTTATGAGGACTCGGTACATCTTTCACAGTATATGAAGCAAAACCTGACAAGTTGAAAAGTCAAACTCATAATCGTATTAGTGATTTTTTTTTTTTTGGCAGAACCAGGGATTGAACTCAGTTCCTTGTGCTTGCCAAGGAAGTGCATATTCCACTGAGCCATCTCCCTGGCCCCATATTAGCGATTTTAAAAGGGACTCAAACAAAGAAAAAATATTATGCTTGCAGTAAATTATTAGAACAACACTGTTACTACTCCTCACTGCTTACACATTGAGAATCCTGGACAGAACAATAAAAACATAAATTGTTTTTTAAAGCAAAGTATTTCACAATAAGCTTGGAAAGAGCTAATACTATTTCTTTCAAAGTAAAAGTTGGTCACACATGACACAAAAACCCAAAGAATTTACATCCTCTAGAGAATTTTTTGAAGAAAACAATAGAATTTCCTAATTACTTCCCTAGCACGTGGCAACTGAAGCACGTAGGTGTAGACGACACATAGGTCCAAAGATCACGGTAGAACTTCGGACATAATCAAAGGTAATGAGAACACGAGGCACAGGAAGATGCTGTTGACACACACAGAGCTCAGAGCTTGCACCTGCTCCAGCAGAGGAAAAGTCTGACACAGTGAGTATAAACAAAAGTTTTTAAAAATTGTAAGATGAAAGTGAGGTCAGAAATGAAAAAATACTACCATTACCAAAACTCACACTAAAGTACCTGCCTGGCAAGTGCAACGGTGGTACCGCAAAAAAAAAAAAAAAAAAAAAAAAAAAAAAAAAAAAAAAAAAAAAAAAAAAAAAAAAAAAAAAAAAAGGCAAAAAAAACTTACACCCATCTCTCTGAAATAACCAAACCCCAGGAAGGATATGAGAAAAGAGGCAAATAGCCTGTAACAGTGACAGTAACCCAGTGATAATGGAGGTCAGCTTACTACGTCTCAGACAGGACTGCATGTAGCTCATAAACAAAGCTTGTTTGACCTTCGAACAAACATGAACCCAGAACTAAAATGATGGTTGTTGTACAGCTGGTCCACGTCAGCCCAGAGCAGGTGAGGAGCTTGCCCAGGGCCACAGGCCAGGCCACGGGGATGAGGGGCCTGGGACAGAGCTCAGGGCAGGTGCGCCGCGTGGGGCCGCCCTTCTCAGAAGGCAGAGCACACACAGAGACGGAGCTGGACTCCAAGGCAGCTTCCTGAGCAGCTGTTAACACCAGGCGGTGCTGAAGACATAGGTCAGTTTCTCGAATGCACTCAAGAACAACTTTGCAACACAGATGAGATCAGAGTAAGCACAGGCGGCGGCCCTCCAAACCCACTTTTGATGTGTACCCCAAATGAACACATGAGCCGCAAGGGGGTGCAACTTCTTAAGCACTTTTTATAGAAAATGAATACACCAGAGGAATTCATAAACTTGGGTTTACTCACATAAGGAATATGATACAGCACTAATGCTGATTAGCTTATTTAAGTGCACTTAAGGCAACTCAAAAGCATAAGAATACATGGACAAAGAAAGCTGGAAACGAATTAAAAAGGAAGTGCAAAGGCGTGTATGAAATGAAAGCGTGCTAGGCTTGGGCCTGTGGCTTCCACGCTGCCCTCCACTGCAAACAGAGCACACACTGCCCCTGCAGGACTGCTGCCCGTCCTGTTCCCAGTCCTGCTCCCCGGGTGCAGTGCTGGCTCCTCACCTGCCCAACAAGTGTTCCCACAGGCTTATCACCTCCTCCTGTGGGAGCCAGGGTCTCTTCCACTGGATGGGGCAGGCGCCTCTGCTCCTGGGCTCTCCACATGGCCTGCATGGCCTACAGGACTCATGTCAGGCTCACGGAGAGCTCAGCACATCGCTGCCAACCCCCGGTGCCATTCTGAATGTCCTGGGCACAGCCATCCTGTGATCTAGGTCCTCCCAGCAGACAAACAACAGATGACCCCCACCAAGAGTGGCAGGTGGCACTTGAACCATAACACAGTTCTTTAAAATATGTGTATTGGGACTGGGGAGATGGCTCAGTAGAAGAAGCACTTGTCTGGCAAGTGCAAGGGGCTGACTTCAATCCCTGGTTTTGCAAAAACAAAACAAAACAGGACTATATATATATATATATATATATATATATATATATATATATATAATTTAATACTCATTTAATCCCAGTTGTACAGTGATATCTGTTAGATCATTTTCTAAACTTAAGTTTTTAAATACGTTCTCATCAGAAAGTACATTGTAAAACCAGAAAAACAATTTGGTACTTAACCAGCTTGACAGGCATGTCAAACATGGGGCCAACAGAAAATATGTGTACGTAAGACTCTGTGAAGAAAAGCACGTTTGTTTCTATTGTTTATGGTTTGGTGGGCATTTTTCCCTCCTGTCTCAGGGGTCCTGCCTATTAGAGGGAAACCAGTGATTATTTTCTTTAAGTTAATTAGCTAAGAATTCCACTCAGAATGGCAATGCATTTGCCTAGTCAAGTATTAAATTGTACTACAAGTTCCTTTAAACTGGCAGGAGTCAGCAGGTAGGATGAGACGCCAACAGGGACAGGTCAGGCCCAGAGCGCAGGACAGACACACCAAGGACAGCAAAGCCGTCCACTACATAGCTGTGTCAGCTGGCTAAGTACTACTGGGACAATCAGCAAATCAACTGATAAAATAATAATGTGCCTCTTAATATTTGCCATAGTCAAAAGCTGAAATAAAAACAAGAGAATGTCAGCCAAGAGGCAGGTAATGTGAGTTTCTGAAAGGAGTTTCCATACAAAACCCCCAAGCTGACATAATTAAGGAGCTTGACCCACGTAGATAAATGAACATGACTTACCATGCAATAAAACATAATAAATGCTGAGCAAGACAGAAATCAAGCATGTGTGCCTGTGTGATGGAAATTTTAAAAATCAACTAGTGGCCTGTTACCGTATCAGCACAAAATACGAACATCCATCCCTAGCCTTGGGACCGTCCATTAAACTCAACCAGCCTTGACTGAATACGCCCCGCTGAAGCCAGAGACAGCCTGCAGCTACAGGCTGCGACTGGCTGTACCCCCTGCTTTCTAGCTGCAAACACATCCGGTTTGCTAACTTGTTCCAAAGACTTTCTGACCAGTGACAAAAGATGCCTGACACTACCCAAGAAGAATTCACACTTTAAAGCTTCTGTACTTCTTGCTTGCAAAACCTTTATAAACCAACCCTGAAGTCACTTGGGGCTGATGGTGGCTGCCTTCCTGTCCCTTGCTGCAGAGTTTTCCACATGACTCGATACCAGACTCCATAACATCTGGGTACTGGGGATTAGAATTACATCCTGCACACTAAGCTGCATCCCCAGCTTGCCCCTTCCTTCCTTCCTTCCTTCCTTCCTTCCTTCCTTCCTTCCTTCCTTCCTTCCTTCCTTCCTTCCTTCCTTCTTTCCTTCCTTTCCTTCCTTCCTTCCCCCCCTCCCTCCCCTCCCTCTCTCTCCCTCCTTCTTTCCCTCCCTCTCTTCTTCCCTTTCTATTTCCTTCTCTTCCTTCCTTTTCTGTTTAATTTTGAAATACAGTCCTGCTAAGTCACTATGCGGTTCTGATTGGGCTTCAACTTGAGATTCTCCTGCCTCAGCCTCCTATGGTGCTGGGATTGACAGGCATGCACCACCATTCCCAGCTCAGAGAAAGAATTTCTCGCACTTACTGAACACTCTTAAAAATTAACTAGAATGATCAACTCAAAAGCAAAATGGTCAGTTTATGTTTTAAATGTTCAATTTATAAAGAAAAGCAAAGAAAATATGCATCATAATAAAGAAAACAGCAATCTGTGTCATTACTTTATTATTTATAAATCTAAAGGAAACAATTATTTTTTTTTCTGAAGAGGAAAAGCACCACATACCATGAGGCTTTTGCTTACTGCTATTGGCTGGATAAGTGTTCCTGAAGCTCTTGTGTGGAAGACGTCACCAGCCCACAGCACCACTGGGGGCGGGGGTCCCTCAGAGCTGGGGCCTAGCGGATGTGAGGCCACTGGGTGGATGCCGGGGAAGGGATGTGGGGCCTAGTCTCTCTGTTCCTTCTTTCCTTGTGCTTCTCAGCCTCCTTTACCACACAACCCTGCCACAATAAGATTCCGCAGGCTGAGAGCCACAGGGCTGGAGACTTTGGACCAACAGGCCTGCACACAGGAGCTAAAATGTTGTCCCTTAATGAGGTGATTGTCCCAGGCATTCTGTCACGGTGCTGCAAAGCTGGCCAACACACCCACTGTTACTTACCACCACATACAGTACATAGGTCCTGGCATTGAGAGCCTGTGTCCCTGCTACGGAAAAGAAGCAGGCTTCTACCACCGTTTGGAGAATAAGAGAAAACAGTATTTTCATGTATTGTTGAAAAAGCAAAAATTTGTACAGCTATTATAAGAAATAACTCTCAATAAAAACTCAAATATATATCCTTTAAATGAAGGGAACCTGCACCTGTATTTATGTAAAGGAAGTAAGCAGCTGGATGTGAAAGTGCTACAAATACATTCTCCTCAAAGTTGCTTAAAAGAAAAAAAATCAACAATAACCTCCACATTGAAGAAATGGCTGTATAAAATTGCAACACACTGATCTAATGGGTTGTTGTGCATCCTTTAATAAATCGCATTGCCCAGATACATTTATTGGCATACTTAAATTTTAACAATACATTCTTTAGAGGAAAAGTATCCTACTGAATGGTATAGGACAAAATCTGAAATTTTACACATCTACTCCTATACAGCAAAACATTAGTAATTGTCTCTCAGTACTGTTTCCTTCCTTCTGTTTCAGATGCACATTGCTTAAATGCTTTAAATATGTGTTTTCCTAAGAAAAATGAAAAGGGAAGGATCTGCACACAAATCCTGGCTGTGGGTACCTGGCAAACACACAGGATCATCTCTGATCATCAGTTCTCTTATCTATAAAAGGAAGCTACCAGCCCCTCATGGGATTACTATCATGCTCCCATGAGACAGCTGGCTATTCATTCAGAAATATTTATTTTGTAAGCCTGAATCAGGCACTGCTGGAGCTAGGGGAAATGCAGTGGGCTATTAGGAAGATGAGTAACAAGACAAGCACTGTGCCCTCAGCAGCTTATATTTTAGTAGAAAGGACTAGTGACTGAGCCAAATGCAGAAGTCAGAAGAGCAGCTGATTACACAGTGGAACGTGCTGTGGGCACAAGGAGGCAGGAGGCACAGGCAAGGCCATTAGTTGTAAATCAGATGGCCACAGTGGGTCTGAGGGAGGAATCTGCTGGATGAATTTCCCAAAGAGGCAGCAGCAGAGAACACCACATGCCCGGCTAGGTGAGCAAGGAAAGGGGAAACGCAGGTGCCAAGGCCCGAGGTGTATGGTGCCCCTGGCTGGTGGCCAGGAGAGTGTTTTATAAATACAACATGCAAAAGAGAAAAGAATTGCTGGCACATTATCTATGCCATAGTATTTAGCTTCAGATGTTTAGTTTCTTGCTCAAAATGTCTTCAAAGCAGCTTCCTGTCGCTCACCTCTGTTCATGTTCCATCTTACAGTGAAACAAGAGCCACCCAAGCTTACTATCCTGCAGCCAGCCTCTTGCCTGACCTCTGATCTGGGCTGGAGGACAGAAGCAAGCACGGAGGGTGCACACAGTGCAGAAGTGCCAGGCCCTTCATCACGGTGCAGATGGTCTCTCGCAGGCAACCTCAAGACTGTGCCCCGTGTTGTTTTAATTCCTCTTAACTGTCTTCACATGTGCCTAATCTAAACTCATATCCTAGATCTTCTGTACAACTTCCTATAGGTTCTCTACTATATAAAAGGAACCTGTAAGTGGAAGTACAGCTTGTCTGTCCATAAAAGGAAGTACAGACCTGGTTTCTATACTTTTGAGGCCACACCGAACTTTCACTGCTGCATCCCAACCTGTGATCTATAGAACCTTCGGGATCCAGAGTTCATGTAGAAAGGCAGAGTTCCAGGACTGGGGGGAGCCTGGAGGAAGGTCTGATGCAGCCTCCAGACTTGCTGACCCAAGGGGAAAACCAAGCTGCACGTCTGGGGCTGCAACGCTCTGTTGCCTCCTGAGCGCTGCTGTCTCCCGATGTATAAGTGGGGAATGCTGGTAATTCACAGATTGTCCTATATTTGTTTCCTAAGACCATGAATGCAGTGGTCTCAAGCAATACAGACTTACAGTTTTAGAGGTCAGAGTCCAAAATGAGGTCTAAAGGCCTGGGGTCCAAGGCTGGGGGCAGCAGGACTCCTGGACTACCTCCCAGCTCCCCAAGACTGTCCGCAGCCTTCAGCCCATGTCCCCCACTCATCCTCAGCGGCATAAGCCCTGACCTCTTCTCTGATGACCGCCTCTCCTCTCCAACTCTGCAGCTTCCTCTTCCCAGGCAGGAGCCCTTGCAATCACATGGGTCTATTCAGCTGTCCCAGCAAACCTGCCTGCTGCCAAGCCCTGAAGATCACGTCAGAAATCTCTCTCACTGTGCAAAAAAGAACAGTCTAGGTTCCAGGGATGAGGACCCAACCTTCTCTGGTGAGCCCTTCTCCCGCCTCACTGACAGAGGGCAGTGTCACAGCCACCTATGCACTCATGGGAGGCAAGGAAGTGCATCCTCCCCACTTCCGGTGTGAGCTGCACAGCCAGGCCAAGGACAGGTTCCACGCCCCCTGCTGATGAAGTCAGCCCATGAGCCAGTGGGGCCATCGGCCAGCAGCAAAGTATAACAGCAACTGGAAACATGAATAAGGACTCGTCACTGTCACCCTAACGTATGTCCTACAGCCCCTGGACCCTTGAAGAGAGCACTAGAAGCCACAGTCATCTCCTTCTCCCCACACAGCTTCCCGACTGCCTGCCCTGGTCTGATGGCTCCTGAGACCAGGAATGGTCCCTATTCCCCAAGGAGGCCTCGCTCACCTCTCTAAGAAGCTTCCCTTTTACCCCTGGTGCTAGTCCCTGCTCTGGGCGTGTGCAGAGTTGGATCCCCTTTTAAAAGGTAGCTCTTCCAGAACTGCATGGTAACTCTTCCACCCCAGTCCCTCCCGCTTTCCCAGCAGGACCATGCTGAGGGACACTGGACTATGAGATGTGGCCTCTGACTCAGAAACCACTCAACCCAGATCTTCCCCTTTCGTGGGCACAGGGCTGGTAAAGTATGAGGAAAACAATGATGAGCAGTGCTGGTAAATGTGAGGAAAGACCAGGTCTCAAGCTACCCTTGTCCTCAGATTCTGACATGGCATCTACAGCAAGTCTAGAAACCTGCACCGAGGAAGGTGTGGGGCTGCAGGTCAGGGGGAGTCTGTAGGCCACAGCCTCAGTGCTGCTGGGTGCATCTTCCTTTGGGACTTGGGAAGCATCCTGCTCCTCAGGGCAGGGAATCTTGAAGGCAGGCTTCCCTGGATTGAGGAACATGATGCAGAGGGCGACCCAGAGGAGTGGATGGTCTGCATCCTGCACTTAGCCTTCAGTCAGAGGGAATAGGAGCAGATCCATGGCCCACCACCCAGAGCATTTAATGTCCACCCACACCACTGCCTACCCCCAACAGCCTACTCGCATCACTACCTATTATACTATTGACTACCACGCACAACACTCACCTAAGCACACTCCAAGCCACTGCCTACCCACACCACCCACTACCACCTATGTCACTCACCTGACCATACCTCACACCACTACCTACTCACACCACTACCTGTCCATACCAGAGACTACCATGTACATCACTCACCACCTAACAGTGCACACTAGGAGTGCACACCACTACCTGGTGTGCTCTGGAACCTCTCAGTTGCCACTGGCCTGTTGATCTTTCACGTTCCTTTTCTGAAGTGGTTTTCTAAAGTCCCTGCCTCCAAGTAACAAGTAACGTGCGTTTAGTATCCTGCTTACATCTTGTTTATGTGTTACCTACAGGTCCAGCCTGCGTATCACACCATTAGGGATCCAGCCAGGTACCAAGCACACTGGACCGTCCCGCAGGTCAAGTGTGGGATCCCTCTCCAGCTGAGGCTACGGCAAACGCTAACAGCGCGATGAAGTCCTGCAGTGATTGTGGCCAGTAGTTCACACTGGAAGAAGTGTTGCAGGACACATGTCCACTTCAAAGGGATAAGAAGAACCTGTCAGCACCTCACAGCTGCATATGACACTGGCTGGTCAACGCATTCCTCTGCTGGCCCTGGCTTTCATTCCTGGCTCATGGTGCAGTGTCTGCTTATTATCTAGCTTTAATAGATGCTTCTCCCTGCTCAGTGCACACTCACACCACTGAACTCTGACACCAGCACTTCACGGCCTATCCATCGGGCTGGGGTTACCGTCTTTCCAGTTACAAGGACAAGTATCTGCCTCCTCGTGGGGCTCACAGCTCATCCTTGACCCTGTGAATTCCCAGACGGTTCTGTGGCCTGTGTTGGCATCGGCCACAGGTCTGCACATGCTACATCAGCCAGCACTGGCTGGGACGTGCTACAACAACAGCAATCCCCAGGTGCCAGCGGCTTCAGCCCAAGAGCTACTCCCTCCCCATGCTGCAGGCCCAAGGAAGCTCCTGCTGGAAAAGGGGAGCATGGCCTGGCGCCTGCAGGCTCTCCTGCCTTCTCGGGCTGGAAGAGCTGCATGGCCACACCTGACTGCAATGAGCAAGCCCCCTATGTGCAGCCAGGAGGAGGAGCCACACCTTCACACAGCTGGTTACCAGCACCCAGGTCACCTGCTCTCCTTGGCCCAGTCTTTCCCAGTTAACTCTTAATGTTTTAAGCATTCTTTTCCCATGCCAAATAGTGTTCCAGCTGGTGGCAAAAGCCAAACACACCAAAGGCCAGCACTGCTGCCATCCACAGCAGGGCAGACCAGGACCTGCTCAGCCGAAGCACTCTCAGTCCCTTTCCGCTACCGTCTGCTTGGTGTGCACTCAGTACGCACCGGCTCACACAGGGCATCCTCAGAACCTCAGTGCGTCCTGGAGCTGCCAGCACGAACCCTCCCTAGGAGGGCGCTCTGTGCCACGCCATAAGGCAGAGCTGGTGGCTGCAACCTTCCTTGGAAGCTTCAGAAAGGTGCTAGGCCACATTCCAGGGAGAGAGGGCCTGGCAAGGACTCCCAAACGATGTGCTGCATGGTCGGATGCTACAGACACTGCAGAGGTGAAGAGGTGGCTGCCACCTCTTCCTGCCACACCTAACACAAACGAGGTTTAATTTAAAGCGTTTTGAGCTTCTGAAAGATAGAAAAGGGAACGGGAAGATTGAGTCCGAGGACTCTCCGTTTACATACGTATGAAAAATACATGTACAGGAAAGTTAAGCAACTTAGCAAGGTCAGATAGTGAGTGAGGAGCTTGCCCGAGGCTGGAGCCACCGGCTGCTGCCCAAAACTCCGAAGCCCTCCTCCTTCCTTTCCTCTTTTAATTCACACCGAGTAGGCAGAGTAAGCACCCAAAACAAGCATCTGAATGTCGGTGGGCAGTGCTCATCAGCAGGCTTGAGCAGGCCGCGCACCGGGACCTCAGCTCCTCCCCGCCGGCCGGCGGCACGCACATGGCTGTGACTGGAGCCGCCGCCGCCGCCCCTCCCTCTCCGGTCTTGGATGGATCCTGCCTGCAGCACGGCCATCTCTGCGAGCCGCCTTGCACCTCGCGTCCGTCCCTGGGGCTCAGCTGGAAACACCCCAGCTCAGGTCTCTGCTGGGGACAGGAGGAAAGACACGGCCTCGCCGAGCTACGCTGCCAAATACAAGAGAGTTAATAATCTCAGCAGCTTTCAGGGGCTGGAAAGGCACAGAAATTTTGCCTGTACCATTGGCCAGAGGGAGGGAAAACATTATGTATCTAAAATTCAAAAGGAACATGACACCGACAAAGAAGCCTTTGTCTCTCTTCCACGTATTAAGTGCTACACAAGCTGCCTCGCTAAACTCATCAGAAATGGAAATGAGCTGTTCGATCTATTTTTTTCACCGGTAGCTGACATTTATTTTCAGTCTCAGGTCTCTACAAATGTCTCAGACATACACAATAAAAACCAGACTTTATTTACCAGACATTTGAGGCTTTCCCTCCTGGCTCCAGTGAAATCTGAACGTGCTGTTTCTGCAGACGCGCCACTCTCAGGCACTCTATCCTCCTCCTCCGATGCACGAGCAAGCCCGTTCGGGGGGTGGTACAACTCCAGCGCCCTATCGCTCGCTTCACCCACGGCTCTGGTTTTCACGATTCCTGAGAAATGTTTACTGGCTGTGCGCCGCCGGGCCGGAGCTCACCCGGGGCGCGCGGCCGCGGGAGGGCGGTCAGCTCTAGGCGAGGCTGCGGGGCTGCCTAGATCATCCGAAGGGGAAGGGTGGGCCGCGCACCGACTGCTGGAAGCCTGGGGGAACAGCGGGCACGTACGGGGCCACAACTCCTCCCGGAAACTCTTCGTGTCACTCATAAAATCGCAGCAGAGCCCAATCACAGCCACAGGGCAGCCGCAGGGCCCCACCGGCTCCGCTCCAGTCGCCGTTTGCACAGGAGAAATCGGCGCAAAGTCCGTGTCCTCCCTCATAGCCTGGGTTCTGCCCTCCCTTGAGGACTTCGCCCAAACCTACTCGATTCTTTCCGATGCAGACAGCCGTTTAACACGGTCTCCCAATACAGCGGCGCTGGCTCGAGTGAGATCGGAGTTGGGCAAGCTGCGGGGATGCCGCCGCGGAGGCTCCTGCGCCCGTCGCGCACCGGGTCACTCTGTGGCTCTGGAGCCCCTGGAGCCCCAGGGCGCGGGAACGCGCGCGCGAGGTCGAGCATCCCCCGCCAGGCCCAGCTCCGGCGCCCGCAGGTGAAGTTGGAGCCCTAGTCCCCCCAAGCGCCGTTTCCGTCCGGATCCACAGCCGGCCCGCGCGGGGGGAACAGGCTCAGCCACCGCTGGGGTCGACCCGGCTTTGCGCCGCACTTGGCGCCTCCGAGGGCTTCCAGACCGGGAAACTTCCCCACCTCGGCGCCGCGCCCACGGACGGGCTCCAGAGTCGCGTCCCGGCAGGGCTGGGGGCGCCACGGACGCACCCGGCCCCCACGCGCGCTCACGTGGCTCGCGACCCGCCCCCGGGGCCCGAGTCTCCCAGGGAGCCTGCGTCGCCGCGAAGGAGGAGGAGGAGGAGGAGGAAGGAAAGAGGAGGAGACCGCGCGGCGCCGCTTCTTCCTCACCTGCGCGCCGCCCTCCGGCCTGCAGCGCGGGCCGGCTCAGTCCAGCCCCGTCACGGGTCGGAGCTGCCCCACCGCGCCCGCCGGGCGAACGGCGGAGACTGCGCGCTCCCGGGGGCGGGCCCGAGCAGGGCGCCGCGAGCCAAGCCCAGCTGAGCCGCGCGCCGGGGACCCCCGCCCGCGCCGAAGGTGACCGCGGCCCCGCTATGCGGCTCGTGGCCGGGTCGGTCGGAGCAGCAGCTGGGCTCATGGATTCCTTCTTGGCCGGTGCCAGCCTGATAGGTACCCAGACTGGGAGACTAATGGGCACGTGACCTCCAACCCGCGCGCACACACAGGCATACACGCGGAGCCCCGCATAACCGGGACGTACTTGTAGAAACCCACGTGGACACAAGGGTGGAACCGGAGAAGTCTGGAGTGCGCATCTGGCACTACCGTTTCGGAGGGAAAGTAAAGCTTCCTTAGGTTCCGCAAGGGAGACTCTCCCCACCCCCTTGTCCCCTCATCCCCGTCGTGCCCGCCACCTGCACACCCCCGCTAGCGCATGGTGGGTCCCCTGCGGGCCGCCCTGCTGGCCTCACTTCGGTGCCCAGAACGTGAACCTGGGCGTCACCTACACTGCAAAGCCTCCTGGAGTGACAGGTGCTGAGCACCGGAATTGACCCTTTGCCTGCACACCCTTTCTGTGCGACAAATCCAGACTTACTCTAGGAAAAGCCGCAGGTTTGAAAGAGTGAAATTGGTTTGTACTTTGCCAGAGGATTCTAAATTCTTAAGTCCTATTTAAGTAGTCCTGTCCATTGGTCCCCTGGTTGCTCCCGCTAACAGGAGGTGGAATACCCAGCGAGTGGTATCCAAGCCATTAGCCTGTGTGTGGACAGGCAGCAGAGGGGACATCAAACCCTGCAGAACCCATTGCCCTGAGTTTCAAGGGTAGGTGACCAAGATCCAGGCAGGGGAACCTTGCTCCCTAAAGTGAGAGGCAGCCTTGGAGGGAGCAACAGGATCCCCCTCTTGGGGATCCCATTCACTCATTTCTTCCTGGAAACACCCCAGGGACACAAGTTTTCACATGAAAACCTCAGCCTCCTAAAGCTCAGAGGGCTAGAAATCTGTCCCTGCCCCCTCAGAGGTTTCCTTGAAAAATTTTTAGAACAGCTCTTAAATCGTTTTCTTTCTTTTTTTTTTTATTTTATCTTTTTTTTTCCATTTATTTTTATTTTATTAAAATACAAATGTCAATCAGACAGTTTCAAGACACCTTAACCATACAGAGTCGATGAATTAATACATTGCAAACTGTTTTCATAACGTTTTGGTACTGTACAAGGTGCATACATGAAATTATATTTACAGGTTTTTTTATAGCTGAATTATATCAAAGATTCA